>JAJTWR010000067.1:750000-770000 GCA_021613335.1 Whitmania pigra
AGAGGTTTGTCAACTTAATTACAAAGTTCAATATGTCATTTAATTAACATTTTCATTTAAATACTGACTTCTTTAAATACTTGAAATTGCTTAATTATAAGTTTGAAGAATGTTTGAATTTTAGAAATAAAAAGCAAAAAGTGTCTAAGATTGAAGATATTGCAACTGAAAAGGATGAAACAACTGAAAAAGCTGAGGTTGAAAAAGTTGGAGCATCTGAAGAGTTGAATAAGAAAAGGGTGGACACGCTCTGGGCAGATTTCCTGAAGGATGTCGGGGGATCGACTAAGAATTCAAAAGAGGTAAATTCCACGATAAGGATTTGATTTCTTGTGGATGATTTACTTGGATTTGAATAGCTTTTTGAAAGTTGTTTGAAATGCTTTCAAAACTAATCAAACTCAGTTGCCTTTCGAAGGGATCAACTGAAGTAACAACGACAACAACCTCGAGTCAGAAACAAGAAAAAGTCACCATCGTCAAAGAATACGACTTTGCAGGAGAGACAGTAAGGTGAGTGGCTCAATTTTGAAAAAGTTGTGAGTGATTTATAAATTTATCCTTATCAATCTATTAGGATATCGACTCAAGTCGACTCCAGCTCAAAAGAAGCAAAGGAAGAGGAAAAACGAAAGAGTCTCCCCGTCACCCCTCAACCGCAAGTGGTTCCTTCCGCTTCAACGTCGACACCTTCTCCAAGTTTTGGGTGAATAATTCTTGACTTTAAATTAAAAATTTAAAGAATAATTTTGCATTGGATGCAAGGAAATTCGAATACTTGCTTTGGGAGTTTGGGATTTTTCCAGCCTTTGGCAAATGCTGAAAATTTTTTTATAGAAATTGCTTGCTCTTGAAGTTAGTGATGCATTACTTGTTATTTGATGTTATGTTTTATTCCAGTATCAAGAAACCATCTGCTGGTTTAACTGGGTTGTTGGATAAACTCCAGAAAAAGCCAAAGATGACAATATTGGTGAGTTGATTGGGAAATATATAAACTCAACGTAAACTATTCCAAAGCAAATGTTATTATTTAATTTATTGAACAAATTATAAATACTTTACTTAGAAAAAGGATTTTAGATGACCCTCATTGCAGGAAAAATCGAAATTGGATTGGTCGAACTTTAAGACAAATGAAGGGATTGGTGAAGAATTGCAGCAACACATCAGGGGGAAGAACGGGTGAGTTTTGACTTAATGTAGTTTGAAAGCCATTTGAAAGTGGCTTAATTTGAATCTTGTAATTGGTGTTTGTCAGTTCCAATGTGTTTTTGAGCAGTACTTAAGAATATTAATCTAAATACTTAAAATAGGGATATACCTGAAATAAATTGCATTTATGTTATGTTGTGTTGTTAAACATGTTATTTGAAGTAGAGGAACAAGATATCAACAGTTATCGCATTAGTGAATACCCTGACGTGACTTGATTACCAAGTTCAGAAAAATTATCTGATAAATGTATCGGATTTAAAACTAATATTTGGCCTTTAATTGTCTGGAAATTAAAAATAACTTAAAAAATAAAACGTGTACAAAAGAATTTAAGAAAATGTTTATCTTGCTTTTTTAAGGTACTTGGAAAAGAAAGCGTTCTTGGAGAGAGCTGATTACAGGCAGTTCGAGATTGAGAGGGACATGAGGCTTTCCACGCGTAAGCCCACATGAGCGCCGAGTTTTTGGTAGAAAAAGTATTCGTCGATGGTGTTCCTGATATTTTCAAGTCGCAAATAGTAAACTTATTTTACGTGGCTTTCGGTGACGGCCATTTTAGGGAAATTTGGAGAATAAAGTCTGTTGAACATACAGTTTTAGGTTTTACTGTGACCAAAACGTCAATAATTTTGTTGTGGGCTCAGATACTGACTTAACAGAAGAATTATTAAAGCGTTTATAAAAAATTCATCTGAAATTATCTCAGCCTGAGTTTCATGATTAGAACAGCTTTCAACAAGTGCTTGGGTTGATAACCTTTCAGTTTTGGAATCAAGAATATGTTTTAGTGCATAAAAGCGTTCGATAAAGATGTGGCTGAGCGATTGGCTGCTGGTGGGTGTATTTATGTAGCGCCAAGGAGTTTGCGCGGCGATTTTTAGTCTCAATTCCTTGAGCACGCTTCCATGCGAGCTCGCAATAGATGATATTAAAAACATTTGAAATTGAAACAATGACTGCTTTTATTTGAATTACTTTGAGGTAAAGTCAATTACCGGTAATATATCATAATAAATAATGTTTCTATAGCGATCTTTATGCTCTAGAAGTTGTGCAGATTATGAGGGAGAAAATATGCTGTAATTGCGTGACATGAAATAGTTAAATTTTGCCTCATTAGGTACATTTTTTTTGTGAAATTAAAAAAAATCAAACTAATGGCTTTGAAAACGCATGTTTAAGTCTAAAAAAAGTAAATCAATAATATTGGTATAAAACCAGGGTCGTGCAAATTGTCATTTGAATTTCAAGATGATTTCCATAAAAATAATGTTTGGTCTCATCCTGTGCATTGCTTATTTCCTCATGTTGTATGAGAGTTGTACTGTTTTGCTTCAAGCGGCAGGTGAGTAAAGTAATTCCTAGAATTCAATTGGTTCCTCTGTCAAGCTGACCTTGTTACACAAAGTAATAACCAATACAAATTGTCATTATCTTATACTCAACAAATATCAGGAATTCTTTCAGACCGACAGCTAATATTGTGCAGGACTTAAATAGATAAACTATTAATATTAACATTAACCTCTAGCCAGAAGGATCATAAAATTATTTCGCTTTACTATTTCTATATTCTTTATTATAGTTTTTCTTTTGAAGAAATCCTAAAGTTCTATTGGTTTAATATGGTTTAATATTACACTTTTACTGGCTACTGGCGTTAATTCCAGATCGCATGGATTACGTAAAAGTTGTTGTAATGAAAACTTCACAACGGGATATCAGGTTCAAACTGGCTGTGGGGATTAACGGCCTTTCATCACTTTGTTTACTTCTCTTATTGTACTACTTTTCTAGTTTAAGTTCTCTTTAATTCCATGATTAAGTGCAAATTCATAGAGCCCTGCAATTTAAGTTTTCAAAGCACCTCCAGTTTAAAAAACAATGCAACTAACAAACCAATTGGACTGCTAATTATTTTAAAGGACAAAGATGAATGATAACCGCAATATTAATTATATGCTATTCTTAAAAGTTCCCCCCAAAATTCCGAATGTCTGCAAACAAGATGGTGAGATAAGTTTAGAAATAAACAGTTCGTCGTCAAAAAATCTGTTAAATAGGTTTTGAAAGAAAATTAGAACAAACGCAATTTTTAAAATTTTAAATTATTGTCGTTATTTTTGCAGATTTGAACACGTGTTGGCAGGTATTTGAATATATGAATATTTATCATCTAATTTGTTTATAATCCGTTTGTTTATCATCAAAGACCAGCAAAGCTTGCCTATTATGATGATGATGATGACGAAGTCGACGATGACGATGATAATGAATGTGATGTTAATTATGCTAATCATAACTATAATAATTTATAATTTCAGTACTACTACAGGTGCATCAAGAACAAATGCTGTGAGATAAGTTACTTTAAGTGATTGAATTTAATTCCGGTAAACATTTATTAAAATGATTATTATGCATAATTAATTGAAATAGAAATAATTTTAAATTCAACAATATAACTAAAAACTGCATCGCAATATATTTCCAGATAGATATGAAAGTTACCCTAAGGCACATTTTAGGCTGATGGGTAATGGAAAATCTTGCGAAAAGGTTAGAAATATTTTTATTTCATATTGTCATGGATAATTATATATACTTCATTATGTTACAGTGGCTGGAATGCTGCCCATCTTGCAAGCCATCTAACGAGACAAAATTCAAATGGAATCAATGAATCACGTTGCGGTTAAAATGTAAACCTAACATTTTCGCGATTGATAATAGTAATAAAATTGATAATTACCGATGCCTTATTGCATATTTGTTTTTGCGTTTCGGATTTTGAACAACTATTATTAAATATATCAAACTTCTTGTACCTTGATGAATATACAACTTGTTTTGAAGAATGTTTCGATGTCATTTTTGAGAAAAATTTGTACAAAACATTTGTAATTTCAGTTGCACTGTTGTACGAAACATTCAGCAGAAAATAAATGGGCCTTAACCGCAATTTATTACGATAAGACAAATACGGTTCTTCGATTAACTTGATTTCCAACGCTAACGAGTCTCATAATTAAGCATATGAATCTTCATTTCACATCAATTCAAGTTAAAAACATAACGATAAAGATGGCGTTTTGATAAATAACCTGAAATAACCTGCCTCCTTAAATAGCGAGAGGAATTTATTAAACTTGTTTTCTCATCAACTCGTAGAGAGTCGATGAAAAATGAGTATTTCGAGGCACTTAATGCTTAGTATTGATCAGTTATTTGATTTTCGTAGGAGATAATCCCAGTTAAGGCTGAAGTTTGAACTTTGAAATTGCTTGATGTCCGAACAATTAAAATCTTTTATTACAAAACCACTTTTCCTCCCTTTAAATCGTGAAATAATAATGTTTTGGGAAACTCAGTCCATCCCTGGAATTTTTTTGATGTGTTTTGATTTAAGTCACTGGATCGGTGTTAAAGAATAAATAAATAGGTATAATTGCTGTTACCAAGTTGAGTTTTAGCAGAGGAAACGTCGATGACGGTTTCATTATTTGAATAATGGATGAATGTACATTAGTTGGGTCTAAATGTGCGGAAACATTCAGTGATGAAAACGTTGAAAAATCAGAAACAGGAGAGGAAGGGGATGAAAATTTGGATTCTTTGCCCCCTCAAAAAGAAACAAGTCTATTTGAATCTAACAAAACTGTGAGTTTGCCCGCTCTATGCGATGTCATTGCGGGTGATGACAGAGTAAGTCTCACGGGACGTGTTCCTGAAGTTGATGAAAACCCACAATCTTCTCAAACTTCAGCAGATATCGTTTCCTCGGAAACAAATATTTCAGAATCACATGGTTGTGATATGAAAGAATCTGATATATCTGAGGTGGGCCAAATATGTTCTAAAGAAATGATTCATAAATTCTTAAATTGTTACATTTAAACAGCCTTTATTAGCAAAACAATTTGGCATTGTACTAACTTTTTAAATGACCTAATTTTAAGGAGAATGTCGTAACCCACAACAAAACTCCCGTCAAAGATCCCAGTCTCCTGTCCTTATCCTCCTCGGCGTCCTCGTCTTCACTGCTGCCACCGCAGCCGACAAAAAATGCAGAAGCGACGAGCAACGAATTGGACGAGTTGAGGAAACTGTGCGTTCATCTTCAATCGGTTCTCGATCAACAGCTGAAGGAGAGAGAAAGGATGCAGCAGAAAAATGAAGAACTTTCTCAGCAAATAAAGTCCATCAAGGAAGTCCCTTGTCCCCAGCAACAAATTGTTGGCAAAGATGTTCCTGAAGCTTCTGTGAAGGTTTGTTTTTTAATGTTTGTGATTGTTTTGATGGGTTTGCATAAAGTTTAAAGTTTTTCAATTATTCACTTGTGATTCTATTTATTCATCATTGAAATTAGAGTTGTATTCTTGCATTTAAATTGTAATATAAAAAGTATTATTTACAGTTTACAGTTTTGAGTTATCAAACTGAGTCCTGATTGCATTGTTTGTCATTCTTCATTAACTCTAATTTGTTGGCATCTACTTTTGCCTTAATTGTTATGTTTTATTAAATCTATTTTGTTATGATTTATTAAATCTATTTTGTTATGATTTGTTAAATCTATTTTGTTATGTTATATTAAATCTATTTTGTTATGATTTATTAAATCTATTTTGTTATGATTTGTTAAATCTATTTTGTTATGTTATATTAAATCTATTTTGTTATGATTTATTAAATCTATTTTGTTATGATTTGTTAAATCTATTTTCAACTTTCCTCTCCTCTCACATCGATTTAAAAGTGACGAAGACTCAAAGGATTGGCTAAACAAATGACAAAACATGTGATCCTAATCGTCTTTAAACATCAGTATTAATTTTTAAATTATTTACTACTAATTTTTAAATGCCATAATTTAATCATTTAACAAATATTCTTTTGAAAATCTGAAATACTACATTTTTTCATATTGCATTTCTTGCATTTCAATGACATTTACGCACTTGAAGAACCAAGCTTCGGAAGCAAACATTTTGAGGAAGGAACTCGAAGCCACAAAGATGATCCTCGAAACTCAGGGTTCAAAGTTCAACAAGGAAATGTCAACCCTCACGACCTCGTACAACTCCAAATTGGAAAACGTATGTTTTGATGGTTTCCTAAGGAACCTTACATTACGTTAGTCATGAAATGCTAATGTGTAACTTGTGTAAGAAGATATGTTGTAATGTTAAAATTATGTAATTTAAGATATGATAATTTGGCAAGATGTAATGTGATTAGTATATTGCAATGTAGAACTGTTTAACAGTGTTTGGGTGGAAAATGTGAAGTGCTGTGGATGATTAAGTTGTTGATGTAATGATCTTCGTGATGATGATGTTATATTTAGTGGTTATTCCCTAGTTAAATGGTCATAAAGTAGTAGTAAAGCTTTATATTTATTTTTGAAACTGAGTAATTTTAAATAATAGAAGTTCTGTGATTATTTCTTTGTGGCAACACTTCTACTCTGACAAAACTTGGGATAGAAAGTCATTTGAATTTCAAATTTAAAATGCAAATCAGAACTCTAATCAAGTCTCTTGAATTTGGGGAAAGACCAGATCTCCTAGAAGAGAATTGTGGTGTAATTTGCACATAGCATTATGCTGACATTGTGAAATTAATACCGGACATCATAATGTTTCTGTTCTTATAATAATTCCAAAGCACTTAAACTATTCAAATATAATAACGACTACATAATAATAATAATAATATTAATAATGATATCAATAATAACATTATGTGATTAACTATACTGCATTATAACATCTTTAAAGTTTCGAATCACATCATAATGTCAACTACAAAATTACATCGTAACATCTACAACACTGTTGTTAATTCTTTGAACATTCCTCTCTTACTCATATCTTTATTAAAATCGTCTGCCACTTACCCGCCTTATAGTTGAGCAGGTCGTACGAGGATTGCAAGAAGGAAAAGGAATCGATGGTCATCAGGTACGCCCAGGCGGAAAGCAGGAACATTGAACTCCAAGAATCCTGGAAGAGGGCGGAGCTTAAGGTGAGGTTGTGCTGAGTTCGAGGTCGTTTAGGTCGGGAGTCTTCAGAGATTTAATTTGCATAACATCATGTGACTCCATTTATTTCTATTTATTTTGCAATTTATTTTTATTTCAGAATAATTATTTCTAACTAACATGTAACAACTATAGTTGTTAATAATATAGTAGTTAATAATTTAACATTTAGTTTATGAATAAGCAGTTGGACCGAAATTCAAAAGACTAACAACTTTTATCTCAAAGATGAAAGAATTCACGAAGGAAAAAGATTCAGCACTTGCAAAGTGGAACGCCACGAGGACGGAAAACAGCAGGCTCCTGAAACTGCTCGATGCAAAGGTTGATTGATCGATCAGTTGATTCTGTGGATGTTAATTTATAAACAATGATTAAGTTAATATTTATAATAACGCAAAGTTACACAATTACAATATTACGAAGCTAGTAATTATAATAACATGAAGTTAATATTTGATATGCCACAAAGTTTTCATAAAAATAATAACAAGTCAATAATGATATTAACATGGAGTTTTTCCCTGTCTTAGGACAATGAGCTGGCTTCTCTGAAGAGAGATTGCGATGGTCAGAGAGAAGGGAACAACACAAAGGAATTGCAGATGAAGTACCTGCAGCAAAAAGTCAGGCAGGAACAAGATGCTACAAAGGTTTGTCACCGGAATGATTGAAATGGAATTTTGCTAATTTGTGTTGCTACTATTTGTTGTTGTATTCTTATTATTATTTATTTATTATTATTGTTGTTGATGTCAAGACTGTTAATTAAAACTTCAAATATTGTCTTTAATTATTTAATATTATTGCTGTTACTGTTACTTTTATTATTATTGTTATTATTGTTATTATTATTATTATTATTATTATTGTTACAACAACAGGAAGCAAGAGAGCGATTGCAGGAGATGATGGTTCAAGCCGCTTCGGAGAGAGTAGACCGTGAATGTCTCCTTTATGAAATGAAGGCCATACTTCAGGCCAACCAGGTCTAACAAGTTATTATAATAATAACAACAATAATTACTAGTAACAATACAATAATAGTTAATTTGTATTGTTTAATCAGCTTAGTGCCAGAAGAGATTTAAGTTTTGGTTAAGGCAATAATCATTATATATGACTATAATCATTACAATGATTTGATTTGTTAACAAACGAATGCAGATGTTAATTAACGATGACTATAATCATTACAATGATTTAATTAACAACTAATTCAGATGTTAATTAACAATGACTATAATCATTACAATGATTTAATTTATTAACAAATGAATTCAGATGCTACAACTGACTGGTTCTCTGCCCACCTTCACTCAAATCATGAATCGAATCGAACTCCTCGTCTCCAAGAAGAAGGATGAGAGCCAACCCAAGGAGGTCTTGAATGATTATAATCGATTAATTAATTTACTATAATTATTAATTAACTAATTTATTATAATTTTAAAAATAATACTAATGGTATGTAACAATAAATAAATAAATTAATATTATTTATTCGATTAACTTTAAATTTGTGTAACTTAATGAATTACTTGCAATTGTTTCATGTAAAGATAATAACATAAATAATAATAATAATAGTAATAATAATAAGTTATTGTCATCACATGAAATGACTTCAGCTCTGGTCAGACATCTTCGAAAGCCTGTCGTCCATCGTCAACTTCACAAACAGTCTCATGACTGACAGTGTTGCCCTCAAGGAGAAGGTTTAATATCGCCATTTCGTTAATCGATTTGTGCGACTAATTAATAAGATTAAATTAATTAATTTATGAATTCGTAATTGTTATTATTACTATGTTATTTT
This sequence comes from Whitmania pigra, assembly GCA_021613335.1. NCBI lineage: Eukaryota > Metazoa > Annelida > Clitellata > Hirudinida > Haemopidae > Whitmania > Whitmania pigra. The sequence goes on from JAJTWR010000067.1 coordinate 759,084, forward strand.
AAAGATATCAGTCGAGGTTAATTTCTCAAAAACATTATTATTTTTTTACTAACCAGGTCAAAAGGTTAAACCAGGATTTGAAGTCGACAGAGGAACAGTTGAGTACGACTCATCAAAAGATTGAAGAATGTGAGAAAGAAAAAGAAGAAATTCAATTTCAAATGGAGGAGCTTCAATTGAAATTCAACAATTTGCAGGAGTTGGTGAAATTAATTAATTCGCTTATTTATTTAATTAAGAGATGAAAGAGTAGTTAAGAGATGAAAATTTATTAATAAGTTAATAATAATAATTAGCTTTTATGGTGATGTTAATATTATTATTATTATCGTTGTTATTATTCTTAATAACAACTCATAAATAAGCAAATGAAATTTAGTATAAAGTATTTCATCACTTTACATCCATCAACCAATGCTTGATCAATCCACCAATGAAATCGACCAATTAAAATCAGAGAAATGAAAGGACTGAAAGAGAGCAAAGAAAAGTCATCCGAGCTCGGCCAGATGAACGAAGAACTTCGGGCGGAGATGGAACTCCAGTCGAAGAGGTACTCGGAATGCCTCGAGTACACTGACAAACTCTCCCACGTCTACGCATCACTGCAGGCAGAAAACATCAGACTCAATGCCGAGGTCAGTTATCTTAACTTTATAACATTTTATTATTGTTATTAGTAATCACAATTAATTAGTTATTAAAACAATTAGTAATTAGTTATCACAACTTCATAACTTATTCCTATTATTACTGATGAGTTATAATCATCATAACTAATTAATAATCAAGTAACCTCAATTCAAAGGTGGAATTGAAGAATGAGGAGAGTAAAATGTTGTCCTCCAAATGCAATGACCTCGAAGTCGAAAACAAACAACTCGTTCGTCCATCTTGGATTTGCATTCTGATCTCATAATTCTCAACATTTTAATTAATTATTTTTATTATTAATTCTAAAAATTAGATGTTATTATTATAAACATTTCTTGAATATCCAACAAGATAAACACTTTCTAACTTTTCGTTCATTGGCTTCTTGTTGGATAATTTTCAATGTTTACAAAACTCAGATCGAACAGCGATTGGTAGGATTGAAAGACTTGGAGGAGAAAGTGGTCTTGCTCGAACGACAGCTGGATCAGAGGACGACAGAACGTTGGTCGAACGATTATTATTATATTTGATACATTACAGTATGTTGGTTGATTAATATTTTATTAAATTAAATACGTTAAATAATGTTGATGAACATCTTCTGCCTTCAATCTTCCAAAATGCAGATTATAAATCAAATTATGGAGAAAAATGATTTCAGTTAACTGATCAATTACTTTAATGATCTGATTATTGACCTTTTTTGATCCCAACCTTGCAGACAACCTTCTCAGAATTCAGTTCAATGACATGGAGGACGAACTGAAATCACTCAAGAGGCAAAGTGGAGCCAGGATCAAAGTGATTGTCTTGTTAATTATTTATTACCAATTATAATATACATGTTACTTATTTTGATGAGATGTGCCATCAATGGAAATGACATAATTCTAAAGGCCAACCACTTACAATCAATATTATTTCACGATGAAACTAAATGGATAATCCGCGATCTAATTAAACATTTCACAATCTAATTAAACAACTCACAATCTACTTAGATGATTTGCATTCTAATCAAACAACTCATGATGTAAACCAAAAGAATTATGAATGAATCATCCCCACCAGTTTAACCTTATTCCCTTCCTATGCAGGATCTCACCAGACAGCTTCACAAGCTCAACAAAAACCTGCAACTCGACACGACGACGACAACAACGATGCCCGAGTACGACTCCAGTGGAAGCAGCAACTTCAGCGACAACGGCCTTCTTTCCACCTCAGCAACTCCAAACCACACCACTCGATCCAACACCGAAACTGAACTCACCATGAGGAATGACCACGTCAAGAATCCCATGAAAAAGATTTCATTCGGAGACGAGCTCGATCACAGACCAATTAGAATGACTGTCGACGACAGAGAGGGAGGAGTTGGGGATTCATCCTTGTCCAACCAGATTTTGGTTCAAAATGACATCGGGGTGCAGAATAAGAAATATCGCATGCAAGATCATGAAGTGATGTGTGATGATGTTAGTGATGGTGATTCTTAGTGATTAGTATAACTTAACCAACACTTATTTTGAAGTAAAGCTAATCCTTCACAAATTAAATTTAATTATTTAAAAATTCTGATTTTTAATACTTCAAGAATGTTAACAAAGTCTCAAACCTATTAATTATTCATAACATCATTCATTTAATTATCATTATCACTATTACCATAATCTATTCAAAGAATTGTGAAGTCAAGGAGGTGGGCTACATGGCTCCGCCCACGGTGAGGGTGGTCGAGGTAAACAAGCAGATGTTGGTCGACAAGATTGTTTCCCTACAAAAGATCCTCGCCAAGAAGAACGAAAGGATGGACTTCTTGCAGGAGTTGAACTCCAGACTCTCGCATGACGTCAGCTCCAAGGCCAAGTATAGTTGTATAGTTTAATCATTGTTTGTATTATCGCTTGTATAGTTGTTCGTACTACTGCTTGTTTGCAGGCAGATCAGAATAACATTATTATTTCCAGGATCATACAGAACTACATTCTCAGGGAAGAGGCAGGTGTCATGTCCACCAACCAATCAGATAGACTGAAAGTAGGTCATCTTTTGAAATTAAAATAACACAAATGTTCTATTGTACTTTTAAAGAAAATTTTAATTTACGATTAAGCAACCAAAATTCTTAAATTCAAACTGTTTTTTTACCTCTAGACATTTTTGTCGTTTTCGAAGCTGCAGATGTCAAAGAGGGGGGGTATCATGGCCTCCCTGTTCAGCTCCCAACCCCAGGACGAGGCCATGACGGTTGACTTGGCCCTCGAAATCTCTCACAAACTTCAGAGTGTCCTTGAGGACACCCTACTCAAAAACATCGCTCTCAAGGTGAACGGTTGAAAGTCTAAAGTCATTGCTTGGGGCTTTATTTGTTCATCTATTTCATCATCATCATCACCACCTTCATTATCATTACTCTCATCATTATTATGATCACCATCATCATCGCAGGAACATGTTTGTGTTCGATTATTTGAGTGTCTCTTCCGAACTGGATATGTTTATTTTCAATAAGTTAATAATTACTTAACTTTAAGGTAATCAGATGTTAATAACATAATAAGGTAAGTAATATGCTAATACCTAATGTTCACTGCTTAATTAATTATTCACATTTTAATTATATTTGCAATCTCATGCAATATTCAATTTCAAATAACCTTCGACCTTTCCCATTGCAGGAAAGCATCGAGCTCCTGGGACAACAGGTGGCCAAACTATCGAAAGAGAACGAAAGTCTGAAAAGCTGCCCGTCGTCATGACGATGATGACAACGAGTGTGATGCTGATGATGATTATTGATGAGTTAGAATTAATCTTGATGATGATAATTTCGAGTTCATGATGATTATGATGATAGTAGTCACAATGTCTTGTCTGCTGTCAGTGCAATGTCTTGTTTCATGCCATCCTCCGCATAGACTTTTGTTTCATTCTTCAACAGCATAGTCGATGACTTCCATTTGTCGACCATTACCTTTTCTATTTCAACTTTCCATGGAGGATGGAAGCTGTCTTTCTTCTTTCGTTCATTCCTGCTCGTTGTTGTTACGGAGGCCAAACATCTCGCAGATGATTCCTTTCAGTTTGAAGTTTTAAATCAGTATCTTTGTCGGCAATTTCCCGAGTTTTATTTTCAATTATATTTTGCTCGATCTTTTGTTAAGCGTCTATTTTCAAGTCTGATTGTTGCAGTCAACACTGATCATGCACCATTGCAATCCACAAGGTTCAGCCGGCTTGTGATTGGACGGCCGATGTGGTCCTCGTAACCAATGGGAGTTGGGGATTGCTGTTGCTTTCCGATCTTAGCCTCGAATCCATTATTAACACGTGGAACCAAATTTTTATTATTAATAACCCATCAACATGTCCTTTGAAATCAAATTATTACTTTTTGTGACTACAAACCATATATGATGTCAATCAGTTAAGGTAATTAATGCTTATGATAATTATTTAAAGCTAAGGAAGCTAATTATTCATAATTTATCTCTTGTTACAATCATCAACTCGCCTGTCATAATTATTTACTAACTGGTGGATCAAAATCCTGCCTTAAACGTTCAAATGCATCTGTTCAATTCTGAAATATGATCACCATATTCACAAAATTAGTTTGTTTTATCGATTGATTTTGTGATGCCAAGTCATTAAATAGAATTTATTTGCTAATCATTTAAGCTTAGAATGCATTGAAAATTAAAATTAAATAATAAATAGAGACAGTTGCAAAATATATTCAGAAACAACTTCAGAGGCACAAGATTCAGGCACTAAAATGCAGTTGTGTAATGAAATGAATAAAAAAGTTAACAATCGAGATACGATCCAAATATGCATTTATTAATAACAACATTGATGATGATAATAATAATAACAATAATAATGATAATAGTAATAACAATAATGACGATGATAGTAATAACAATAATGACGATGATAGTAATAACAATAATGATGATAATAATAACAATGATGATGATGATAATAATGATGATAATGAAATAAAAGTGGCAATGAAAAATAAATGAAAGACGATTATTGGAATGGGTTGATAAATCAAAGTTATATGCAGGAGCATATCAAATTAATAAGTTTACAAAAGTTGCATGCAAGAGCATAATAAATTAATAAGTCAAAATTAACCAGTTATTACTTAGCATTTTCACATTTAACATCCCAGTAATGAAAGTAGTACTCCAAGTCAGTTGTGATTAATAATTCTAGTTAGAGTTAATTTACACAGCATCAGAAGAGCCTTAAACTACGGAGTGGACATCAAAATATAAAAAACATATAAGACCTCAAACATTTCAAGTGTGTTTTGATTAACTTTAAACCTGTTTTATTAAAAACACTGAAGAATCATCATGACTACCACTATCATCATCATCACTACCAATCATCCATCTCCTCTTGGTAGCTACCAACATCATCATCACTTCCAACAGTAACCACTAAAGGACTTTGAGTATTTTCCAGCCTGTTGCAGATGCACCTGGCATGGGATTTCAGCAGGGTACTGACCAGAAGTTCCCGCTCGGACTGCGGGAGGTTCAAGATTGAGTCGGGAGTCGTCTGCTCGAATCTGATCCTGAGGTCGGGGCTCGAGAAGAACAGGAGGAATGTCAGAGGGGCAGGCACGATGAGCACCAGGAATGCTATCAGAGAGTCTGTGCCAATGAATTGATTGGGAAGAAATTATTTTATTATGTTTGGTGTAAAATTCATTCAAATACAGTTGAACCCTTTCACGTCACCGGCCTAGGGGTTTGCCAAAAATTGTTGAGATAACAATCTAAAAATCAGTATGGTGACTGTATGTTAACATGTGCTTGCAATTTCTTTATGTGCATAATGTATGTTAATAAATAAGAATGTACATGCACGTGTTTTTAATGTTTTTTTACACAACAGCAACTGATATTTGATATTGGTAACAGTACATACGTGTTTGCTAACAACAAAAGGCTTATGAAGGCTTAGGTTGGAGCTTACTTATTGTGTTAGGTGGGAGGTAAAAAATCTTAATGGCCCTGAAACCAGGAACATCTGGATGAGATCTACAGTTCTCCACAATTCTTTTTTCTGCTTTCTGTCCTACTTTTTCACCAATGCACTGAATAGATCTAGGATCTTGGTTGGCCAACACCATCGCATAGGAAAACTTTGGTCTGCTTAATGCATCTGAGATTCTTGGATTTTCCCATAACGTAGAGTGCGCATTTGAGTGTTGAGCCATGAATCCACAACTGCAGTGCTCTCTCCACAAATTACTTTGAAGACAATGGTTCTGCCTCTTTATGAAACGATCCAGCCACCCCTGACTTGCTTTAAAGTCTTCTTACTTCCATAAACAGACCACTTATTGGATCTTGTCTTAGTAGCAAGAATGTTTTGTTGCTCGCAAATTTGTGAACCATTGCTTTATCAACAGCCTTCATTTTCCTTCCTGGAATGGTATTTGTTGGAATACCATGATGACGACTAAGGTCTGCTGGTTTTGTTCCTTTTTCTATCTGCAATATTATTTAATACTTTCTCTCTATTGACTGATTATCCAGTTTTCTATTAACACTTCAGGACATTTCAGAATGAAAAAATTAAACAGAATAGCATAGTCCTCAGACTCAGACTCAAAGCAACAAGAGTGAACTGGGTTCGGAGAAGTAAAGGAATCAACATAACCGATTGTTGCAATAACAACATGGAAATTTGGAGGTTCCACTTCAAAGTCAAGGGGTCAAAATAACTGATGTAAAGTGGCAAATTTGACCCTCTTTTGTGCTCAAGATATTAGGTTTCGGCGACATAAAGGCATTGACATAACCAATGAGAAAATGATAGGATAAAGAGGGAATTAGGTGGTTCCACTTCAAGATATATATGTGGTTCCATATGCATAGTGTCAGAGGCGGTTCTTAAAACCATTTATATAGTGCTCCTTCCCAAGGGCGCTTGTGGCAGTGCAGGCTGGGTTTCAAACACTACACAATACGACTGATGCCATTTCTGTCATAGGCAGGCATGTAACCCATTTGGCCAACCTGCACGCCAAATTAATGATTATAATAAACTTAATAAATAATGGCTAATGTCTATAAATAAATATCATTTTAAAGTAAATAGTATAACTCATATGCATAGAACTTTAATAATGTAATTTAATAAGTAAATGTACTAATTAATTAAAAATAAAACTTAAAAAATAATAAAGTAACAATTATAATTACTTAAAAAGGACAATAACAGCAGCAACAAAAATAAAAACAACAAGCATAATAAATTACATGGGTTAATTATTTCGTGGCCCTCGGTTGCTGTCGGTTGCGAACCCACACTCAGGAGAAAGGTGAACAGGGCAGACATGAGTTGGCTGGATGAAGGAACAAGTTTCATTTGAATTTTATTTATTTGTTATCAATTAACGATTTAATCTTTATATAAAAATTTTTTTTATAAAATCATGATTTTTGTATAAATTTTTTTTTTATAAAAAATTAAAGCAATCCTTTTTCACCTTAAAATTAAAACAATAACATTGAAATTCTGATGTTTTGATAACAAATTTAAGTATTCACAACAGAAAATTCAAAACCCATGAATTTAAATTAACAACTAAAACAATCAGCTTAAATACACTGGAGAGCATGCATGCAAAGCATAATGAATGAATGAATGAATGAATGAATGAATAAATAAATGGACAAATGAAAGAAGCAGAGTCCACTTACCCCAAAATCACCATGACGCCACCGCTCGTTCCCACGGCAACCGGGTAGGAACTCTCGACGGCCAGTTCCAAGCACAGGGGACTTATGGAGAGGCAGAAGGACCCCCCGATGACGAGGACGGCCACGATGGAGAAGTGCTGGTTTGGGAAATGACTCAACTGTGGATGGCAAGAAATGATGTGAAGTCCATTAAAATTAGTTTTAATGAATTAAGGAATTAATTAATGTTATGGAATTGTTTTGCATTTGTTTAATTTAATCATTCAATTTTATTTTAAACTAATGACATTATCAGTAATGTATGGATATTTTAAACTATATTTAATAATCTCATAACTATATTATCACCATTTAATCTAATTATGATTACCATCATGCATCCATAATTAATTTACCACGATGAAGAGGATGAGGAAAGCAGCACCGAGACAGAAGGCCATCTTGGCCACCACCTCGTGGTTCTTGTACCTGTCGGTCACAAGAGAGGCCACGGCAGCCCCCACAAAACCGCAGACCACGAACAGGCAGATGCAGGTTGCTGAAAACACCTGGGAGATTTTTTAATGTTTTAACAAATTTGGTTAATTTGGTTGGTAAAGATTTAATGTTGGTTGAGGTTAATGTGATTCAACATGGCAATCATAAATATTTCTTTCAATGTTTACATTGTATTATTAATATTTTATTATTACATTATCTTACATTTTACATTAAGCAGTTTTTTTAAATATTGTTCCAAATGGAACTTAATAAACATTCAAACCTACATTGGAATAACCACGTGGAATAAGCAACTGGTCGATGATTGTAACCAAAGAACTCAAAATGCCAACTCCGGCTCCGTAGCAAAGTGACAACATGATGTAGGACTTCATTCCTGATAACTGTTGGTGGAAATTATCATCATCATCATCATCACCGTCATCATTATCATCATCATTACCGTCATCATTATTACAGCATTAATGTCACTGAAGGAGTGATCATCACAATGATGCAAGTCATCATAAAATTCTGTTCAACATTAGGAAATAAAGCATCAGTGATAATTATTTAATAAAAATGAATTCGATGATCTCGACAAATTCCCCATGACTTCACATAGGCATTCTCTGCCGACGAAGAAGTATTCCAACAAAAACTACGAAAACAACTATGAAACTGATCCCCATCACGGAAAATTAAGTTCAAAAATTCAACTCACCACTCTGAGTCCCCAGAAAAATGGTTCGATTTCGTGGGCAGCACTCGGCGAGGGTTCGGTCGGCGGTTGAGATTTTGAGATGAACATCGTCATCACGAGGCCGAGAAGAGCAGGTGAAGCTGTTACTCCAAGCTGGAAAGAATGGTGGAAGTCATCATCATCAAGCTCAAGAGCACGTCCTTCGTGGATGCTTGTGATGATGATGATGATAATGATTGGTGGTGAAGATGATGATGGCATTGACGATATGGTTGCGATGATGACGTACGTTTTGAGAGGCACCCAAATGAGTTTTACTTCGTACAAACCATTATTTGCATCTGCTTGTGAAGGGTGCTGAAATCGTCGTTTTTCGTTGCGGAGACGAGAAGGGTTGACAGGAGACCACCCAAGCAGAAACCGAGAGGATTGGCTGTTGCCGATTTGTAGTCGTTAATTGATCGCATGCGAACTTAAATGCTTAACGATTAATGCTAAGATGTTGTGGTACTTAATGCTTAGTACTTAATTATCGGTAAGTTCTCTTTGGATTATGCTGCTTATGAATGCAATTATGTTAATCAGTTTTTACATTAGGGAAGTACTTAAGTTAATTAGTATGTGACTAGGTTAATTATATTAGGATTATGTTAATAATTGTTTTTAATTACAGTATTTTACATCAAAAAGAATATCATGAAAATACTATTTTGAAAAACTTTCACTGAAATCCATTGACAGAATTCAAAATTAAAATAGAATAATTTTTTTTATTACTAAATCTCATGAAGTGCATAAGCATCTGCTAGATCATCACTTCCTTTTAAATATCCTGACTATAAAATGTATGATACAATACGACAGACACAAGTAAAAAATAAATCAATAAATTGGCAAAAATGAACTAAAATTGTCACAAAACATTACATTAAGGAAACAAATGTAATTGCTGATTAAATTAATCGCCCCAACTGCATAAGTTAGCAACTTGAATCCGATTCAACGAATCCAAACAAACCGAGGCTTCCTATGGCATTGGCGAGAGTCCTCTCTCGCGAGCTGAACCACTGTGCGACGAGTTTCGTGGGTGCAAAAATCATGAAGGGCTGTGCACATCCAGAAATGGTCTGCCCGACAAGGAGAGGGACATATCGGTCCCCCCTGAGATCGGGGAGGGTGCCAACGATCCTCAGGATTGCTCCGACGGCGTTCGTCCAGGCTGCCACTCGAAACTGCAAATGTCATTCGAATGCAGAGCCATGAAAAGTCACGACACAATGCACTTTGCAAGAGTAAACTGATCAATAGTTAGCTTGTTATCTTTAATTTCATTCAGGCTATCATCTTAAAAATTAAACATCCAACATGTCCATTTCTAAATAAGCAGATGTACTAAATGTAGAATTTCTTTAATTTTGCAAAAGTACCCACAGATGGTTTGATTCCATGTCTGTCCAGAAGCCACATGGCAGGCAGACCAAGTACCAAGGTTGCAATCATAAAGACAATTGAGAGAAAGTCAATTTGCAAGGTCGACGCATTGAAGTATCTCGATGCAGGGTCTGCTATGTTTCCGAATGACATCCAAATCTACATGGTTTATTGTATTTAAGGTACATTTAGTCTCAAAAAGCATTGAATGGTAAAAGTATTTTTGTTTTGCAAGCAAATAACATTGAAAGTGTTATTGATCCGATGCCAAAACTGTAGGTGTGTAGATGAATGGACAGAAAAGTGGAAATAAATAAGTGAAATAAAATCACCGTGCCATTTGAGAAATTGAGTACAGCCAAAACGGCTAACATGTAAAACCTCGATCGGTATAACTTATATTCTTCTTTATGGCGTATATTTTCATCACCGCTTTGCATTTTTTAAATAATATTCCGCTAAAATTAATCTTAATTTATTTAATCGGCATAAAAATATTGAAACTAAATCCGAAAGTGTTTTCCTTTGAAGCCGCCAGGTGATTCATAGTCATAAAAACAATGATTTTTCTACGGCGCTGATTTTAAAGTGATTAAAAAGTTACTTGGTAAGTGCTAATTTATCAGAATAATTGACAGTAACCGTAAAAAACTAAATCAAGTAAAATATGCGAACATTGATAATTAAATTTTAAACGCTTTAAAATGTCGCCTCTTAACAATTTAACCATTCTGCTAGAAGTGCAGCCCCCATGAGAAATATTTTTCCTAACTTTTCAGCCTAAAATTTTTAAATCAAGACTTTCGCTTATTCGATTTTTTCGTAAATTGCTTTCGTCAACACAAGGAAGACAACATCCTGTTCTAAAAGAAAGAGAAAACAGAAACTTCAAACGAAAAATCAACAAAC
>JAJTWR010000067.1:775000-780000 GCA_021613335.1 Whitmania pigra
CACTTGATGGATGCAGCTGGTGTGATACATGGATGGGGCTGAAATGTTACACGGAATGATACATGGAAGGGAAGACGATCGTGCGCCGTTTCTAGCGCCTGATTTATTTCTTTCCATTAATAAAGTATTAATTTCATTCTACGCCATTTGCCACTTTAATCCATCGGGGTTGCATTTCAAGGATTTCCGGAAGATTTTAATGAATGGTTTTAATGGTTTTAATGTTTCAACCACTTCAGGAAATTTTGAGTAAAAATTGAATTTAGAGTTAACAGTTGGATTTTACGTAGGAATAGGAATTTCAAATAACAGTAGAATTATAACTAAAAATAGAACTTTAAGTAAAAAATTGAACTCTTAAAATTGAATTTGAAACAATTTTTATTTTCACTAACTTTTTAAAAATATTGTTAATTCTTGTTAATTTCTATTACCAATTACCTCACCTCATTGCAATGAATTAAAGTTAAATCCTTATGTTAAATACAATTTCTTTTGCAACTTGACCTATGTTTTCGCAACAAATTAAATGCTGCTTTAGCCTTTCAACAACCAATTAACAGTTCACACTTTACAATTTACAGAAATAAGTTTCAAAAAATCCTTGAAATGCGAACTTCTTGGAACAATTGTGATCCTGAGATGCTTAATAAAGTCTTAATTAAACAGAAATAATTAGCCTATTAAAATTAAAAGTGTCCTCAATTTCTGTCTTTCTAGACAAAAATTCTCGAGACTTTGGAATGATTTTTCCGGATAAAACTTCAAATGCTTTTCATTTAAAACTAAAAAAAAAAAATAAAATAAAGAAAAAGATTTTATCTTTGCCTTTTTAGATGTAGAACTCGAGTTCTTTGAGCATTTTTGAGTTTTTGTTTGAATTTAAAAATTATTTTCATATGAATTTTCATTTAATTAATTGACTAGCTGCAAATTCTTAAGTTAATTGATGTAAATTTTTTTGCATATTCTTTACAATTGAATTTATATTTTTTACTTTCTAATTAACTTTTTACATCTGAATTTGTAATTTCAACATTCTAAATAATTTTGTACATTTGAATTTATGACTTCAACCTTTCAAATAATTGTTCTAACGAAACCACTTAAAACCGGCACAATTTGTTGCCAATTTCACTGATATGTCGCGGCGTTTTTTGTCTGAATATTTTAAAGCTTCGGACGTGCATTTAAACGATGCTGTATTGTAACATCAATTGCATTGCTAAATTATTTGGACGATATGGCATCATAAGCTTAACAATTATTGATTTGCTATCAGAACCATAGCAATCATTGATTTAAGATCATAACCATAAAATCATTTATTAAACGCCTCTTTCAAAGGGTTTCGACCGGGTTGCGAGCGACTGTTGCTTTTGACGTGGCAAACACTGAATGTTTTTGCAACAAATATCCATGCAATAATTATTCCACATTATTCTAAATTATTCTTCCTAGCATCCAGAAATACTTGTGGATGGAGGGCAGTAAAATTGAACAACAGGAGAAAATACAACTGCCAGCGTTCAGTCTTCCTACACCAACTCAACAAATCTCACAAATTCAACAAATGCAACAACCCCAACAACTTCAGCAAAATCAAAGTCAACTCCAACAACTCCAACAGATGAGAGCAACCAAATACAGGAGCAGCATTGGCAACCGTTTGTCTTATCCAACCTCAACAAGGATACCACAGCAACCGCAACAACAACAACAGCAACAACAGCAACAACAGCATCAGCATCAGCAGCAGCAACTGCAGCATCATCAGCTACATAGGCAAGCTTTTAAACCCTCTCCCCAGTACAACTACAGACAACGAATGCTCTCCCTCAACGGATCAGATTCTAAAACCGTTACTCAGGGAGACATTTTGAATCAGTTGAAAGCCAAGAAGCAAAACTATCCGAAGGACGCTGCCACTTATCCTCAGGGACCTGCTAAACTTTCCTTGTGGCCAGGGTAAGAAACTGCACTTGTTTTTGTATTTAGGCGATCTTTTGAGTGCCTTAAGTTTAACCGTTTTAACCGTATCGGGTATGAAAATGATGTAACCGTGTAGGCTCAGGGGGATGCTTCTATGTTTGTTTTTGTTGTTGATGTCGTTGATGCTTTGTTGTTCGTTTTGTTGCAACATGTTGTCCACAAGACAAGTTTGATTTTTAAATCCTGTGCAATTTATTTTTTTGTTCGTTTTTTTCTTGAAGAAAATATACAGATGCAGATCTTTTCATTTATGAATTGACGCGCAATAAATCACAAAATTTAAACAACTAAATTATAAACAACATAATAATAAATGCTTACAAAATTACGATAGCAATTTTCATTGAAGACCAAACGCGGATTTAGGCAGTGGACCGTCGGAGATTGGTGGAGTGACGAAGGACATGTTCAACACCCCGAAGAACTTGAAACTCACAAACGACTCCCACCAGAGGAAGATGTTCGAAAGCGTTCAAGACATCTTGAAAAACAAAGCCATTTTTCCCAAGAAACTTTTCAACAACAACAACATGGCTACGAGGCCTCTGAGACCCTGTAACAAAGAGGTTCGAATCCCGACACCAAAAGTTTCCCACAACCCCATACGCCGGTCATCCAACAACCTGATCAAAATCCAGAAAATTCACCCAAGCGAACTCTCCGGCAAGGCCACCCTCTCTCGCACGAAACTGAGAGGTAAAACCAGGGAAGGCTTGAGGTCGGCCTCGAAAAGGAAGCTGGTCTCGAGACAGAAGAGAATCATCAACAACGAGAACATCATCTCAGATCCTCAGAACATCAAACAATCTAGCAACCTCTTGGAAAAGATCGATCATCGGCAACTAAAATCCATTCCGTTGAGCAACGTCGATTCTAGGAAAGCTGTTCGCACGGATGTCCTCATCAGGTTACCGACAGATGGCGCTCAAGTCGGCAGTGGCCGTAAATTTCCGACGAGCTGATCAATAATTAAACAATTTTTAATGGTCCAATTTTTCAGCAGAATGTAATAATCATTTGGTCGTCATTTATTTCAAGTTCTTCCAATCCAAGCACCCTCCTAATTCTTCGAAATTCCTTGGATTTCGGAATTGCTTACGTAGCTCATTGCGACTAGCGTTCATGTTTTTACCCGATTTTGTTGAACTCCGGAATTGTTGAAATCGTAATGCGATCGCTTTATCGAAATTTCAAACAATGTAATTTAACAGTAAAACGGAAAAAATAATCTGGCATTTAAATGCTTAGAATTAACTGTGCTATTTGACTAGTTTAATCTGTTAATAGTTAATTTGTAATTCTCACACAATCAAACATTCTCAACGACCATAATCTTGTTTTTCTTCTCTTCATGTTTTTGTATTTTTGCAACGGCAATTCTCAGCGCATGAAGTTTTATCGTCGACTCTGCAAAATAAAGAACATATTTCTGAACATTCGAAACACGGGACCTCTTTCAATCAACTGCAGTCTATTTACAATATGTCTATTTACAATCTGTCCATTTTCAATCTGTCTATTTACAACCAGAGCAGACCAAATTCGCATCAGTGAGGATACCATTCATCGTCTATTGCTAATTATGTTGTTAAATTGCTCGCACCTCCGACCAAAAAAGACCGAAACAAAACAAATACGGGGGTGGGGTATGTTTCCAAGTACCAATCCATAACGGGAAGACCTGTTCCAGAAAAAGAACCCAGGCTCCCTAGGCTTCTGAATATCGTGAGAAAGTACCCTCATAATTCAGACTAATTGAATCCGTGACTGATAACAGTGATAGCTCAGACGGTCGCGGTCGTGGGGCGATTTACGTCGGTCATAGGGCCAAGCGAAACTCTTTCTTCCTGAGCAATCCTCTTACACGGTTCGCCTTCTTCATCTGCCGGCTGCTGCGGCTGCTGTTGTTCTCGTTGCTTCATCGGAGTCACGGACATGGATCGGTGCATCTCTTTGGATCTTCTATCTTTCTGTTAGAGGTGTCTGTTGTTCCGTCTGCGTTGGGGGATCATTTTCTCGTGGCAAGGACGTAAGAGAGTACCCCGACGATGATCATGACCAGCGACAAACAGCCCAGAACCGTGAAGGCATATTTCATCAGCACAAATCCAGAAACTCCATCAACGTCCAAGTATTTGTACCTCGCTCTCTGATTCTGGTCGATTCTGATCGAATGACTGTAAGGCTTTCTGACGTTTGCGTTGTTGCTAGGTGATGAAGACGGATGGAGTGACGGATTGATCGGAGAGGGATGATGGCGATGGGAGGCAGAATTGGGCGGAGGCCAGGACGGGCAGAGCCAATCGTCGACGAATTTGCTTTCAGGGTGTTCACCTGGAGGGCGGTTATGAATAACAAAGTGTAGATAATGTGGATGCATGAATTATATTCCTGAGCGTAATAAGCGCTGATGAAGTGCATCAAGGATATTTTTCCTAGCACCTGAGAGCAGGCCCATAAAACAGCGAAAAAATCCTGCTATATGCTTTATTGGGAACCTGCAAGCGATGCAAAACAAGGGCTTCCTCTCGAATAAGTGACATTCTGCCTTTATGAAGGAGTTTGTTCTCAAGGGAAGACATTTTTATGGCCGAGGATATGAGCGGCAGAATTATAAATCATGCATTTTTGTTTTGATTTTTATGATTTCTTTAAAGTATAAAATTGAGAATACAGAATTTTTTGAGTTACGATTATTATAATGACTATTAATAATAATAATATAATATAATGTAATGTAATGGTCACGATGAAGTTGTGATTTTTGAAAAATAATAATTAAAAACAATATTTTGGTACGAAATTCGAAATGTTGTAGAAATGGTTGTTTTAGGAGGTAGAAAATGATAAAGAAAAAACGACGACGACAACAACAACAACAACAACACGACGATGACACTTGAAATTAGTATTTGCAGTTTGTGCGAAGAAGTTTATGCACTCAATTCACATCCGAAGAACCCATCTGGAGTTGGTTTTTGCCATTCAATTCCACCTCAATCTTTCCA
>JAJTWR010000067.1:787500-837500 GCA_021613335.1 Whitmania pigra
GAAACTTCGTTAAAACTAGAGAAAAACTGTTAAATATTAAAGTTTTTTTCAAGTCAAGTTGAGTCTCTTGCCATTCATTATAATTTAATCATCATCATCATCATCACCACTGGATATATTGATATTAATATAACATGTGTTAATGTTGCTTAGTGACAACTTGCGATATAAGTTTATATTTTTAATGTATAATTTTGTTACTAATTTAGTATCACAATGAAAAGATTAAAATTCTCAAAAATAAAAAAAATAATTTGATAAAATGTAAAAAAACGGAATGATATAATAACGTTTTTAAATAATAAGTATTTAATTAAAACTGTATTAGATAAATAATATATTTAAACTATACCAAACTAAAAATGCCACTTAAATAATTTCCCGCGATTCAATGTTTGTGTTTAAATTATTTTATTAAAATCATTTAAAAAATAAATAAAGGTATTTTATCAAATAACACATCATTAAATAAAATAAAATAAAGTAATAGTAAAATCAATAACGATCGATCATCTGACGTTTGAGACAAATACACGAAAAAAAAATGTTTGACCGACAAAAATGTTCTTCACATAGGGACTCGAAGACGTGTCAGAATTAGTCGTCATTTCATTCGCAAACAGCCTCAGACGTCGATGTCTTCGGATGTCGTCGCACACGACATTCACGGAAGAATGACAATGAACCTGTGGACGTGGATTTGCGTGATCGAAAAAGATTTTATCATTGCTACCTTTTTGAGATGATAAAATACATTTCGTGAAGTAATTTTTTGAATTTTATGTTTTATTTATAGAATTTATTTATAGAGGAAATTACTTGCTTGAGTATGTATTAAAAAATATGATTTTTAACTGTTTATTGGCAGTTATTTAAGTAATTACTTTTAATTTAAATTTAAGTTACTGAAATCCATTGCGAACTTTATTGAAAAGGATGATGACATTGAAAACTGAAGAATGTCATGGCATTGCATGAGATGCCACAAAAATGAATGCCAATTTGCCGATTTACAAGCCCAAACAACCCACAAGGGGAGCATTTGTCAAGCGTCAGGGACCTTTAAGGAATTCTGATCGTCATTTTAAGAACAATTTAAGTGAAGTTATTGCTAAGGTTAATAATAAAATATCATTAATTATCGTAATTAATGAGTAATTAATAAGATAGCATTAATTTTAATGTAATGTAATGACGCATATTTATTATCACAATTAATGAGTAAATAATAAATGATTCAAACAGGAGAAGTAATAAAACGACGACGAAAGGCTAAATTCGCTAATAATTTCAATAATTAAATATTAATAATTAAAATAAACATAATTATTTTATTTCGTGTCGGACAATATTAGAGTGATTATAATGGTGATGATGCTCCTTATATTTTAAATTATCATAAACAATGATCTTATTTGTTTCTGCATCATAGCAACGTGCTCGCCATAGCTGGATCATCATCATCATAATCTTCATCATCACCACCATCATCATCATCATCATCATTACTCACTCAACACGGCAGTGATGGAGTACTGCCTGCAAGCCAGAGGACCCGGAGCGGCCCTTGAGAAGTCGACCGTCTGTCCCACCTGGAATGGTCTCGTGGCGTGCAAATCCGAGTCCAAGACGGCCTCGAAGTAAAGATGACGTTGCTCGTTTAAGGCACAAGGCACTGCCGACCAGGCGACCGGATTCTCGAAGGGGAAGAAGAGCCCGAGTACGTCACCTGGCTCAACCTCCATGACCTCCGGTCTATCCCCGTGGGGGGGCTGATAGAAGTGATGATGATGGTGGTGGTAATGTGGTGTATCCCGTTGTTGTTGATGATGATGATGATGATAGTCGGGATGGCGCGGGTCTTCGTATGCGACTTCGGCTGTTCTTGATGATAATGAAGAAGGTGATGCTGATGATGATAACGGCGGTGATGATGATTTTAGTTTTTGATATTCCAGCAGGGCGACCGTCGTGAGGAATTTGAAACTGTTTGTTTTATTGGTCGCCTCGTTGAGGAATGTGCTGCTCTGATTGGGGCGTAAAAAATATGGGTGGACTTGCTTGACCCGGTCTTTGCCGACATTTTGGGCGACGTTATCAGCAGCGCCACCACCGTCGTCGTTGTGATTTTCGCCCTCGTTTTCAGGATCTGATCTCGTTTTCCAGCGCCTCGACCTGTTCAAGTTTTCTTGTTTTTCGTGGTTGCTGTGGGGCCTTGCGGTCTTGCTGCTGGTCTTGACGTGGGTCTTGTCGGTCTTGGACTTGTCGGCTTTGGCCTTGTTTCTGCCCTTGTTTCCCCGGCCTTCTTGCACGTTCTCCTGACTGTTGTTATCGGCGCAATGTTTCTCTTTCAGTTCGATGTAGTTGAATCTGAGTTCCTTTGGGATGTCGAACACTTGACCTACGAGTCTGTAGCGATAGACGAACATGTGCGTGTCGTCGGCTTCGTCGGCTTTAGTCGACTTCGTGTCGCCATTGCGGTCGCGTCTGTGTTTCTGTCGCGGGAGAGATCCATTGAGAGAGGTTGAGCCTTCCGACTTTAGATTTCTAGTTGAAATTGACAAATTACATCTGCTGGATTTGGTTGTTCTTAGTTATTTATTAAAACTGTTTGAACTTATTTGATCTGATTAGGATCCTCAACACATCTGGGTAATAAATAATAAATAAATTAAAATAGCAATTCAAAAAGTTTTCAGATTAATAAATCAACTGAAAAGTTCAAAAACGATGTCAATCATCGACAGCCAATCGGGGGTCGGAGCTAATTATAATTTTCGATCCACCAACCTATCACGGACGGGGTCGACGACCCCTTGTAACGACGTCGACTTCCGGCGTCGTCCGTTGTCATTGACGACAGGCCTCCAGAGCTGGAGATAGATGGCATGCTGAATTGAGGTCATCTTGGCGTAGTAGTGCCAGGTGCTTATGACGTCACGGCGCATGGCCGTCTGCGTGGGGTCAGGGATGATGACGCGACCTTTCTCGGGCTGGGGCTGCGACCTGATTTTCGGTTCGTGACCCCAGGCACGGGTTGCTGTAAAAGTTGGATTGGTTGTTGTTGTTGTTGGAAAGAACATGAAAATGCCATTTTGAGATGTCGCAATTAAATTACAATTAATTGAATGTCTTAAAGAAGACATTAATATTTTAAATATGTAATTCCAATGAAAAGATTCAGAAAAAAACAAATGCACAAATTGAATAAATAATACTTCAGATTTGCAGATCAAAAATGAGGCATAAATTGGCCATTTTCATCACAGGAGAACTTTTTGATGACGTGTAAATAGCAAATGATGACGTTTAATAACACCCTAATTCAAGATCACTAAGAGACAATTTCATGATATTTCTACAAATATATTTATTTAGCTAAATAAATAAATAATAAATATTAAATTCAATTTTTCATGCAATTAAAATATCTAATAAAATTTTTTTGTTAGGAAGATAATTTAATTATACTTCAAGAAATAAATTTACGATGAAATGTTACAAAATAATGCTTTTTTTAATTTTAGGATAAAAAGTCTAATATTTAATATTTTATCAGTTTTAATGAGAATAAGCAGATTAATGTAAATAAATCTCATCTTAAAACCGAAATTCAAACTTAATTACAAAATGGCTTCCTATGAAAATGTTGAGTTGTTATTTTTAAGTATCATTATCATTAGATTTTTGATTAATAGAAATAAATATTACAATATTAACTAATCTTCAATGTAATCAATGTTTCAATTTATTTATTACAATATCATTATCTGGTATTTATATTTATGATTGTTATTATTATTATTATTACAATTATTATTATTACAATTATTATTATTATTATTTATTATTATTATTATTATTATTATTATTATTATTATTATTATTATTATTATTATTATTATTATTATTATTATTATTATTATTATTATTATTATTATATTATTATTATTATTATTATATTATTATTATTATTATTATTATTATTATTATTATTATTATTATTATTATTATCATTATCATTATCACTAATCGTGAAAATCGACGATTGAAATAAAATAAGATAAAATTACAAAATTTAATTGAAATATCATTTTCTTTTTTAATTTATTTTTAGTTTTTGACTCGACTTTCACTTCGAGGGGTTGTTGATGTTTGCGATTTTGAATTGCATTTCTCTTGATTTTCATCTTCATTAGAAGGATTTGTTGCTTAAATATATTAACTGAAATAAATAAACACATAATAAGTTAATTAATAACAATTAATAAATAAATAGATACAAGAAAACTTAATAATAATTACATTGATAGTGATAACGATGATATTATTAATAATAATGATAATTTTTATGTTTTAGTTATTTGAACCTCATAATTGGTTTATTACAAAAAGTCATTTAGTTATTTTTTCTATTTTTATTCTAATTCTGAATATCGCCCAAAATATTGGTGAAATTTTCTTTCATCGTATTTAAATACATTAATTCAAAACCTTCAATTAATTTAATAAAAATATTCTAAAATTATAAATCAAAAATATTCAAATTCATATGAATTATAACCACCATTACAATTAATTGAATGTCTTAAAGGAGACATTAATATTTTAGAATCATTACCAAATACAAATAAAAAATCCACTAAATAAATAAATTAATTAATTAATATCTCTCTGCTGTCGTAATAACAATGAACAAATCCTAACTTGTTGGGACTTCGCAATCAGCCACTTTGACGTAAACATTGTAATAGGAGCCGGAAAAGGTGATGCTGTTGCGAGGAACAAAATAGTCCCTGAAATGGTTCAAGTGCAGCTGTTGCAGCTGTTGCAGCTGCTGCTGGTTACTGCTGCCAAAGTGCTGCTGTTGCTGCAGTTGGATCTTCTGACGATGGAGGTGAAGATCAACTGACGGCGGAAAATTGTACCTGCCCAGTTGCTGTTGTTGTTGCTTGTCGCGGTGCGCGTGATTGAAATTGATGTTGTTGTTGATGTCGTCGTCGTTGTAGTTGTGATGCTGGTACGGCGTGGAGCACTGCCAAGAAGCGTCGCTACCGACCGGGTCAAAGTTCACGGACTTGATGAAGGTCGTTGCAGTGGCCTGACCTACTTCCGGCAGATATCGTCTGCCGCAAGCGTTGCGATTGGCGGGAGCACCGTCGCAGAGAAGTGCTTGTTTGTCGCGCGTCAACGTCAATGTCGTTGTCATGCTGCAGCTTCTGTTGTGACGAAAGAGGATGACCCTGTTCTGCTTTGATCTGGTTTGATGATGTTCATATAAGAAACACTAGTATGATTACTATTATTAATGATTAAATATTATCAATACGATAACAAATTTTATAATAATAATAATAATAACAATAGCAACAACAATAGTAATAACAATAATAATAATAATAATAATAATAATAATAATAATAACAATAATAATAATAACAATAATAATAATAACAATAATAATATCACAGTAACAACAACAATAATAACTTTAACAATGGCAATTATAATTGAAATATTTACAAAAAAAAGCGGACATTCCAATTATCAGTTTATATCGAAGGTTGTAAAATGTGTACCCGTCATGCAGCTAAGGAACCCGACTTTATGGTGCTCAAGAAATCCAAGCATTTATGTTATTCACGTCGTTGTCATCATTATCATCATCGTTGTCATCGACTCACTGTCATAATCATCATTACCATAATGCAATCGACTCTGATGAATGATGGATGGTTTGATCGACTGATAAATGGATATGTGAATAGATGAATGCTTGAGTGGATGGATTGATAAATGGATATGTGAATAGATGAATGCTTGAGTGGATGGATTGATCATGAATGAATGATTGCATGATTGAATGAATGATGGACATATCGAAAGAATAAATGTCAGGGTGAATACAATATTTAATGATTTATGAACTATGCTTCCGGTAGCAAGCTGATACAAGACCGTATTTGCAATCATCATCATCATCATCATCATCATCGTCATCGTCATCGTCATCGTCATCGTCATCGTCATCGTCATCGTCATCGTCATCGTCATCGTCATCGTCATCGTCATCGTCATCGTCATCGTCATCGTCATCGTCATCGTCATCGTCATCGTCATCGTCATCGTCATCGTCATCGTCATCGTCATCGTCATCGTCATCGTCATCGTCATCGTCATCGTCATCGTCATCGTCATCGTCATCGTCATCGTCATCGTCATCGTCATCGTCATCGTCATCGTCATCGTCATCGTCATCGTCATCGTCATCGTCATCGTAATCATCATCATCATCATCATCATCATCATTCATCATCATCATCATCATCATCATCATCATCATCATCATCATCTCATCATCATCATCATCATCATCATCATCATCATCATCATCATCATCATCATCATCATCATCATCATCATCATCATCATCATCATCATCATCATCATCATCATCATCATCATCATCATCATCATCATCATCATCATCATATCATCATCATCATCATCATCATCATCATCATCATCATCATCATCATTGTCATTGTCATCGTAACTTGTGATAAATGTTTTATGCTATTAAAACATATTTGATTATTAATGACATGAATAATAACAGTTTTCCTAAATGTCTGGATTAATTTATTGTAGATGGATATGTGGTCACTCCATTACTTGGGTAGGTAAACATCCAGGTGAAAAGGTCGAACTCCGCTGTTGACCTTCACGTCGAGTTCAAGGTCACTGAGCACGCATTGGTCGGTGTAGTTGAGTTGCTCCAAGAAATTTGTGACGTCCTGGGTCAGGAGTACTATCTTGAACTTTGACCTTACCTGGACATACAAATTGATTAAGTTAATTAATTATCATCTACCTGTACACAAAGATGTATTAGATATTATTAGCAAAATGTATAGTTAACTGCAGTATAATATATTCATTAAGTATATTATAGTCAATGAACCTCATTAATATATTTATTATAAATAATTAAAATAAAATTATCAAAGCTATATCATTTAATTGTTAATGTTAAATATGTAATTTATTGTGAGTTTATGTTACAACCTTCAACGAAATCTCTAAAATCACTTTGAAAATTTGCATTTGAAACATTCCTTGCGTTTTGCGTCAAAAAGATTTAGAAAAATTAAAAAAATCTTCAAAATTCTTTTATTTAAATTCTATTTAAATTAAATAAAATGGTTTTGCACCGAGTGCGACCTCTGACAGTTTCAAATGAGGACATCAAATCCCTTGTCGTCGATCAAAAAGGTGTCCAAAAGGTTACTGAACCCACGATAACGGAATTTATTAATAATAAAAATATATTCGCAAATTGAAATTTTTATTCAAATTAAATAAGTAAATGTGAAATGTTAATTATTTTCTAAATAAAATTTGTAAGCAAACATAACCCAATACCAACCTTGTATAATATTATTTAATAATGTGAAGTTAATAATTATAAAGCATTAATTAGTATATTACGCACAATTAGCCATAGTTGCATGCCATTACATGGTACAGTTATCTGCAACTGTAGGTTATAGTTATAATTGTTAATTTTATTTACAAGTTACAAAATATTTTAAATTTTAAATATTAATCTATAATTTTATGACCACTGAAAATAAACACAAATAAAAAATAATTATAAATTACATAAATGTTAAATGATTATAAATTATATAATTATTAATTAAATGATTACAAATTATAAATAATATTAATCTATAATATCACAACAATTACTCACCTCTTCTCTATACCTCCAGTCCTGTGTTGAATCTTTGCCAATCCTCAGCCACACGGTACCATCCCTCCTGAAACTGAGGTAAACTTCATGACTTGAACCGTTGGGTGCAGTCACGGTGTAGTAACCGCTGTCCACTTTGCACCAGTCAGTTGTTGTTGATATTGTTGTCGTCACGGTTGAGTTGTTGTTGCTTGGTGGTTGATGCTTCGTGTCTGTGAGGCAATTGTAGTCGTTGTAGTAGTAGTAGTAGTAGTAGTTTCGAGCGAGAGAGCTGAGGTGCGGCCGGTTTGTTTCTCGTGCGTTGTTTTTGTGAAAATATCGCTAGAAAATACACTGGTTTAGCTTAATTATCTCGTTTTTTCGTGTCCCCTACCTTTCATTCGTTAAAAGGTGAAACTACTCGTTGAAACGGGGAAAATTTGAAGACAAAACTTACAACGTTAACGTTTTCGTCCGCTGAGAATCTTCGGATTTTTGTCTTCAAACCGACTATTTCCTCCATAAATAATGTCTAACAAAACCGGTTCTAATGTTATTGTGCGTAATCTGAGGTCAAGACAGGTCGTCGTCAAGGTAGAAGACTCGCAGAAGAGTTCAGAACCAAATCCTGAAATTCAAGATTCAGGTGAAATGTGAATATTGCTTGGCTTCATTTAAGACAACCAAAGGACTAAAGTTGCATCAGAACCAAAAACATCCCGTCGAATATCACGAAAAAAGAGCCGGAAAAAGTTATTCAAAATGTTTGTGGTCAACAGAGGAATCCAACATGCTGGCAGAAATTGAACTGGAGCTGATTGAAAATGGTTGTAAGAATATCAATGTGGAGGCTCACAAGAGATTTCAACACCGCACATTGGAGGCTGTAAAGTGTCATAGAAGACAAGAAGTTTACAGAAAACTACTTCAGAATCGACGAGAAGGGAAAAAGAAGGACGTTGCAGAAGATGGTGCTGACTTTACAAACGATGCCCTTGTTAGTGTGATTCCTCCCTCACAGGACACAGTCGTTTGGACTCAGATAGCGGAGGCAGAATGGAAGTTGAAATCGAATGAATGAAAAGAAACGAATAAACGTGTCTCTGCACCAACATCTGCCAAACATGTCGGTGAATAGTATCAGGAGGGTTAGAAATAAACAGCAATACCGAACCTTCTACAACGACTTTATATTAGAAAGAACAACGGAATCACGTAATCAGACCAAAATATTGATTAATCCCATTCCGGATGTGCAGGAGACAGACGATGTTGGTAGCGGCTTATGTTTAAAACAATTTGTGATTGGCAACTACGAGCTATTAAATCTTTCGGCTGAGGAATTGTCTTACCTGTTGAACCAATCAACACCAACAGAAACAAAGCAAAATTTGATAGACAGTGAGTACCTGGTGTGGATTGGGGGCCTGATGAAAAGTAGCAAAGCGAGGAATGTTCGACCAACCCGAGGTCGCGAAAAGAAAAAACTGATCCGCCAGAATAGAAAAGAAAACAATAACCAAGGAGGTAACAGGACATTTCTCGTGACCAAGACAAGACCAACCAAGAGAGAATTGAGAACTCAAGATCGACAGAAACAAAGAAAGAAACTTCAAACCCTGATGAAAAAGAACCCAACGAAGGGTGCACAGTCGGTTCTCAATGAGGATTATGGAGAAGAACAGAAACCATTTCCTCACGATAAGTTGGTCGAGTATTGGCGACAGGTGTTTTCTAGTGAATCGGTCAGAGATGAAAGACCCGTGGCACCAGTAACGGGACCATGTTATGATTTGGAGGCTCCAATAACATGCGGAGAGGTCAAAATAGCTTTGAAGGGTTTGAAAGATGCCGCTCCAGGACTGGATGGAATGAAGAAGAAACATCTCGAAGGGATTAAATTTATTGATTGCGCTGTTCACATGACGTTATGGATGTTTGTTGGTCTACCTCCATCTCCATTCAAGGAGGGAATCGTCAGTTGCATTCCGAAAGTCAAAGAGCCATCCGCCCCGAATGAATTTAGGCCCATAACTGTCAGTCCCATCATGAGCCGATTATTTCATCGGATAATCAACAAAAGAATGCTGCAGTTTTGGCCAATATCTGCTCGACAAAAAGCGTTCAGAAACGGCGATGGTCTCGGTGATAACGTATGGTTTGTCAAAGCACTAATCGATAAAAAAAGACAGGAAAGGAAAAAATTGAACATGACCTTTGTAGACGTGGCAAAGGCTTTCGATTCAGTGAGCCATCATTCCATCCTGATAGCCGTTCGGCGCCTCGGCACCCCCCCAATGCTGACCAAATACCTGACGAGTTTGTACAGCAACAGCAAAGTTTACATGAAAATAATGGAGAACGGACTCAGTGAGGCAATTCCGGTTGGTAGAGGAGTGAGACAGGGAGACCCAATGTCTCCTATGCTCTTCAACGCGGTCGTTGACATGTTCATGAGCAACATGGACAGTTCTATCGGCGTCACCGCAGGATCCGGGTCACAGAAGTGTAATTATGTTGCCTTCGCAGATGATCTCCTTCTGCTGTCCGCAACCGACATTGGAATGCAAATGATGCTGAGACAACTGGAGACAGAAATGGCTAAAGTCGGTCTCATCATGAATCCAGGAAAATGTGCCTCGATGAGAACCGAAATTATCAGCAAACGCAAGCAGTGGATAGTTAATCCCACACCTTACTTGAAACTGCAGGAAAGGGAAATCAAGGCTCTCAGCATCACAGACACCTACAAATATCTCGGTGTTGAAATAGGACCACGTATGAAATATTCCTCGTTGGGCGAAAGAATTCAGAAGGGTCTTCACTCCATTTCGCGTGCTCCACTCAAGCCTTGTCAGAGATTATTCATTCTGAAGAAGCACTTGTTGCCAAGTCTGGTTCACAGGCTCACCTTTGACAAAATTTCCCTTAAGGCCCTCAAAGCGGCCGACGTTGCAATCAGAGGTGCAGTAAGAAGATGGCTGCGATTGCCAAAAGATACAGTGAATGCGTTTTTACATGCCCCCGTCAGGTTTGGGGGTCTGGGGGTTCTCCAGCTGAAAAGTTGGATTCCGAATGTCAGGATCCAAAGAATGACCAAAGTTATACAACAAGCAAAGCGTAACGAAGACGAATTCCTTACGGAATTGTTGCATCACAACACAACTGTTATGAGCGAAGTGAGAAGATTCGGGAAACCTCAGCCGAACAAGGGGACTGCGGAGTCATCAAATCTCCGACAAGTGATTGCTGCGGAGCAACTCTATCAAACAGTGGATGGTTATGGCCTAAGGTCCTTTATGAGTGGTGTTGTTCCCAGCGAATGGCTGGTTGATGGTATTGACAGGATGCCAACCCAGAAGTTCATGCAATGCGTGAGGGTTCGTGCTGCGGTCCTTCATAACAAACTGCGATCGGCAAGAAAAAATCCAATGGCCAACACTACTTGCGATGCCGGCTGTGAAGAGGTGGAGTCTCTGGGCCACATTATTCAGAACTGCCACAGAACCAACGGTCCGCGCCACGCAAGGCACGACGCCATAGTGAGAATGCTTGAGAGCAGATTGAAGGAGAAGGGATACGCAACGAAATTGGAACCCAGAATCCCAACGGTACTAGGAACGAGAATTCCAGATCTTTGCGCTTGGAATAAGACAGAATACATCGTTTGCGATGTGGCGATTATTAAAGATACAATGGGACTAGACCGATGGCATGAATTCAAGGTGAACAAATATGACAAACCTGATATTCATAGATGGATGGAGCAAAACAATCCGATTGCCAATGTGGAGAAACAGAAAGGGCTGATCACAGCTCTCATATTGAATTGGAGAGGCGCGGTGTCTTTGAAGTCCTGGGAGTTTTGGAAAGCACATGGGGTCACAAGAAGACTTCTTATGTGGATATCCATTAAGGTGTTACAGGAGACATATAAGATCTGGAAATTTTTCAAGCATAGTACCTGGAGAAAACACAGACGAAAGGGCCAAAGAGGACGCACAAAAAACACTTTCAATAATTCATGACAATATTTCGAAAATTTATTTAACCATTTCAATACTCCTATTCGAACTCAAAATATTTATATTATGGTCCTTGGGTGATCCCTGACCCGTATGAGGACTTTAAATATTCGGGTGATGTTTTTTTTTTGATGATGGTTCTAGAAAGTGTCAGAGGGCTAAATAAAATCTTTGAAAAGTAGTTTCGAGCGAGAGAGCTGAGGTGCGGCCGGTTTGTTTCTCGTGCGTTGTTTTTGTGAAAATATCGCTAGAAAATACACTGGTTTAGCTTAATTATCTCGTTTTTTCGTGTCCCCTACCTTTCATTCGTTAAAAGGTGAAACTACTCGTTGAAACGGGGAAAATTGAAGACAAAACTTACAACGTTAACGTTTTCGTCCGCTGAGAATCTTCGGATTTTTGTCTTCAAACCGACTATTTCCTAAATAATGTCTGACAAACCGGTTCTAATGTTATTGTGCGTAATCTGAGGTCAAGACAGGTCGTCGTCAAGGTAGAAGACTCGCAGAAGAGTTCAGAACCAAATCCTGAAATTCAAGATTCAGTGAAATGTGAATATTGCTTGGCTTCCTTTAAGACAACCAAAGGACTAAAGTTGCATCAGAACCAAAAACATCCCGTCGAATATCACGAAAAAAGAGCCGGAAAAAGTTATTCAAAATGTTTGTGGTCAACAGAGGAATCCAACATGCTGGCAGAAATTGAACTGGAGCTGATTGAAAATGGTTGTAAGAATATCAATGTGGAGGCTCACAAGAGATTTCAACACCGCACATTGGAGGCTGTAAAGTGTCACAGAAGACAAGAAGTTTACAGAAAACTACTTCAGAATCGACGAGAAGGGAAAAAGAAGGACGTTGCAGAAGATGGTGCTGACTTTACAAACGATGCCCTTGTTAGTGTGATTCCTCCCTCACAGGACACAGTCGTGTGGACTCAAATAGCGGAGGCAGAATGGAAGTTGAAATCGAATGAAAAGAAACGAATAAACGTGTCTCTGCACCAACATCTGCCAAACATGTCGGTGAATAGTATCAGGAGGGTTAGAAATAAACAGCAATACCGAACCTTCTACAACGACTTCAAAATATATTTTTAGGAGGCCAAACTTGTGAAGGTTTAGCAAGGACGGCATAATTTTGGGGTTGGTTGCTAAATCTTGGATGTTATTAATTCCTTATTAAAATATGCACTCACTGTTTTATGGGAAGCCATAAGTCATATTTTTCAATTTTATGATCTTTTGATATATGAGGAGTGCGTGTTTGCAGTTTAAAGAGAATGTAATAATAATAATAATAATAATAATAATAATAATAATAATAATAATAATAATAATAATAATAAATAATATAATAATAATAATAATAAGAATAATAATAATAATAATAATAATAATAATAATAATAAGAATAATAATAATAATAATAATAATAAGAATAATAATAATAATAATAATAATATAATAATATAATAATAATAATAATAATAAGAATAATAATAATAATAATAAATAATAATAATAATAATAATAATAATAATAATAAGAATAATAATAATAATAATAATAATAATAATAATAATAATAATAATAAAAATATTAATAATAATAATAATGATAATAATAATCATGATAATAATAATAATAATAATAATAATAGTAATAATAATAATAATAATAATAATAATAATAATAATAATAATAATAATATAATAATAATAATAATAATAATAATAATAATAATAATAATAATAATAATAATAATAATAATAATAATAATAATATAATAATAATATAATAATAATAATAATAATAATAATAATAATAATAATAATAATAATATATGATTTATTATAATAAAGCAATTGCCAGCAATTCTAACTTAAGATCTAATGAGCCGACCTAATTAAAGTAGCAATATTTCCATCATTAAAAACATTTTTATTTTTCAATTTTTAGCAAATTAAAACGTGAAATCGTGAAAAATTGTTCACAGAAAGTTTTCTATCTTCTCCTCCTCCAAGATATAATGCATCCATCATCTCTGACGTCATCACTCGGCGTATTCATATTGATTTTCGAATAAATTCGATTTGAAAGGAAAATTCAAAATTTCTAATTTATTTACTTCAAAGTGAAGCTGTACATTAAAAGACGTCAAAGGAAGACCTTGTCATTATGACTATATATATATATTTTTGATTAAACTTAACATTATTATTAGGAATCATTAAAGTCGTTACTAATAACATTGTTATTACAATATTTACTAATATTATTTATTACAGAAAAAGGAAACAGAGAAAATATACACTCCGCCCGTATACATAGGAAGTACTCATTTTTTGACGATATCTCAAAAATATCATGAAATTTTCTAATATTTTAGTATGTTATGTAAAAAAATTATGTTTTAAATTTGGTAAAGTATTATTATCAAACTTAGTAAAAAAAAACCCTAAAATGTGTTTTTACGGCGCCCAAAACATATAAGCTCAACGTCAGAGTAAACGTCAAAAGTCAATAATAACAAAAAAAATTTATATTTTTTACATAAAAAGTTATCTAATATGAAATTATGTTTCCTTTCTTTTCTATTATTTCAAAACATCTTTTGTCCATCGACAAAATTATTTTTTTATAAAGTCTGCATCCAGCTGATTCCAGGCAATCCTGATGGCATCTTTCAACTTTGTTTTAAAGTTAAATTGTTTTCCATCTTTGTAAACAAGTCTGGACAACATATCCCAAGCATTTTCAATAAAATTAAGGTCAGTAGAACCCTCATGTTTCTCTCTTGGAAATAGCTCTTTCTCAGTTTGGATGTATGGATTGAGGCATTATGTTGGAATACAAAATTAACACCATACGTCCTCTCAGCAAAAGGCAGAAGATTATTTTGCAACACTTTAATATGATCGACTGACTTTTGTTTTCCCTGTAGAAAGGCTAGATCAGTGACTTCATAGTGCGAAATCCCTGCCCAAATCATGACTGTTTCAGCTCCATGATTTCTACTGAAAAAATACTCTTACTCTTTTCTGAGGTCATGATTATTTTGTAAAAATTTGCAGGGACGTGTTCTTTGATGTGGCGGAACAACGAATTCCCACAAGTCTTGGAAAGACTTTCGACAAATTTCTCAATGACAAGAGTATGAAAGACGCCATACTTCAACAAGCCATCAGTGGACTGCAAGCGATCGAGGGGCACCACTGCAAGGGCGTTACAGATTGTGGTTGCTCTAATTCGTGCTTCTTTCAAGACTGTTCGGGCCGTTAACCATCTATGAAATTGGTTTGTCAGTGGTAGAGAATCTGGAAAGGAAAGTTAACCTTTACACCAGAAAATGGCTAGGCCTATCTCCAGCGCTGTCATCCGTTGCCTTATCTGGGTTGGCGCAAGCCGCATAATCGGCAGGTCGACTTATGTTTTCCTCACCAAGAATGGATTGTCAAGGATGTCTGAGGCCGCAGAAGCGGTATCATTCTGCATCTGGCACATGAGGAGCCAGAAATAGTCTTAAGAGGCCACTGCAGGTAAGCCAGGGAAAGCCAGGGAAAACCGGGGAAAGCCGCTGGTCTCCGGTATGAATGATCCAACGAACGACGAGGCCAAATCATTAGCCTAGAAACGCGGTATTGTCGGGAGAAATGGGCCGACCTCGGACTCACAAAGTACTATGAATTGCGGACCAAACCGCGGTCGCGCAAAGGACCACGGTCGAGTCCCAAAAATTTCTCTGGCTATTAGAAAGAAATTATAAAACCCAGTTTGCATATATTAAGTGCACGGTATGCAAAAAGCCACTGAGAGCTTTTATGAACGCTGTAGGCAAACTGGAGTAGAGGCGATCGACATAACATGGCCAATGAAGAGAGTCGAAGTTTGCTGGTAAAAAGCAGGTAGCATGCGCCATTGAGAGCTTTCGCAGTCGCTCCAGTCCAGGCAGCAGTGACCGGCATAACAACGAGTGCCTCTCAAAGTCGGCGGTAAGAGTTGGGTCCAGGAAGACAAAAACCGACAAGGACATCCGGCTGATCACCATATGCGGCCCGCCCCCCGAAAACGTAAGGAGACTCAAAGGGCCAAAACGTTTGAAGACGGAGGAAAGTCTTCTGAGGATCCCTGTCGGAGCTCCATGGCGGAGTAATAAGAAACTTTATATGTTGTTGATTAAACTTAACATTATTATTAGAGATCATTAATATTGTTATTAATAACATTGTCATTGCATTATTATTTTTGCTACAAATGTATAACAATTTAGTAAATAATTATTAAATATATAAAGTACCGTATGATTGTGCATTAGAATTATCTGTTGATTTTAAATATTTTGAAATATAAAATAAATATTTAAATAAAAATGTTTTTGTTGCAAATAAAGAAAAAAATGTTTTTTTATTGCCAGGAAAGTTTCTGAGTAAGGGAGAAAGGAAGAAATTTTTGCAATACAAATTCAAATACAACGGGTGTCCACGAAATTCATTTATTTTTGTTTTCAAAATCAAAAATGTTTCATTAGGTCAGGAAGCTTGAAAATGTAACAGGAAAACAAATAATGATAAAATAAATTATTGGCTTGAATTTAAAAAATTGTCTTGTGTGTCAAAGTAAAAAGTTTATTTATTTAATTATTTGATTGAAGTCCGCATAACTGGGAAGATTTGGACTTTCAAAGTTAAAATTACCACGTGGGTAGTCAAATGTGGTGGAGATGATGATGATGGCGACGATGGTAGTGTCTGGGATGATGATGACGACAATGATGTCATCAATGACAAATCGAATACCAAAACAGAATATGGGATACCTCTTGTGACGTATGCAAATCATCGTCATCATCAATTTTTTAAATTAAAAAAATTTCTTTCCTTTCCTTCACAAGGAGTTTGTGATGATGATGATGATAAGTTGACGTAACTGAGGCTTTCATTTGTCACATTTGACGATGACGATGAGTTAACATCTTTTTTACTTTTTTCAGGGATTCAGGAATGGAATTCTAAAAAGGGGTCAGAAGTTTTTGTTTTATAATTTCACTAATTAATTAACTCGTCTCACTTGCCACCATTTCTTTTCTATTCTCCCCCAGGGGTGGTGAAGATGATGATATTGGCAATAATAATGTTAATAATAACAACATTGATAACAAAAATAAATATAATAATAATAGTTAATTTAGAACTAATTTATTATATATTTTAAACCCACAACTTTAATACTCTCGCTTTAATTGTTGTTGTTATTGTTGTTGTTCTTTGAGACAACGTTCACAAACAACATTCACAAACAACGTTCACAAAAACCATTCACAAACAACATTCGCAAACAACATTCACTAACAACATTCACAAACAACATTCACAAACAACATTCAACCGCAACATTCACAGAGCATTCATTCATTTTCAACATTCATCACCAACACCCGCAAACAAAGATGGCTTCACTTCCTCGTCCTTAATTGCTTCCATTCAAATCCTCTTGGTCTCGCAATGGTCTCGTCGTGGTCTCGTTACAAATTCTCTCGTATTCTTTTTATTTTATTTTTATTGCTTTTAATTTGAAATTAAAACAATTTTTTTCGTTTTGATTGTCAATCGTGCAATATCTATGAATTATACTAATCATCGTCACATTATTTGAATCAATGTTTATTAAACAAATCCACGTTATTTAATATCATTATCATTATACGTAAGCATCAAGTATATTATTATTAGCATTATTATCCATGAAAATTAAATTATTACCGCAACATCTTTAAACCTGTTTATAATTTTTTGTTATTCCGAAGTATTTCTTTGTTTTTTGTCTGAATAATTGACGGTAACATTTCATCTACTCTCATAAATCCCTACAAAAAACATCAGAGCTGATCCTGAGCTAGCGAGTTCAATCCCCAGCTTAATCTTACATATTTCATGTCTTTGTTTTGAAATCTTGTCTCGAAACGTTTGTAAAACAACCTCCAAAGATGGATAGTCGGATATTATTTTTATTTTTATTTTTTTGTGGATGGAAGCAAAGAATCGAAAAGAGTTTTTATTCAATTTCTATGCTGTTGCTCTTTTATCGTTCTCTCAGCCTCATAAACATGTCCTGGAGTGACGATATTTCAGAGGCAGGTTTATTCAAGGTTTTCTATTTTATATTTTATTTCTGATTTGATTTTATATTTTATTTTCGATTTGATTTTATATTTTATTTCTGATTTTATATTTTATTTTTAATTTTATTTTGGGTTTCGGTTTCCATTTCTGACTTTTCACCTTGACCCAATCGTTGTCGAGAACCGAGTTCAATTCAATAATCAGCGATTGTCGTTCGAAAGAAATATGTGAATTACATATTCATTTGTTATTTAATCAATTTAGTAGTTTTAATATTTTATTATTTGATGTTGAATGTAATATTTTACATTAAATAATTGTTTTAAGATATTTTATTAAAACAAAGCTGAACAAACTCCTGTTATTAAAACAAAAGTAATATTTCTGATAATAATATTACTTATTTATTATTTGACTAAGTAGGAAAAAATCCATTAAGTCCTTGAATTGCTACAAAGTTCACGTCGTTAAATGTTTAACCTTTTCAAGACAAATAATTTGCTTCCTGATTCAACAATTCCTTCTAAATGTCAACATTTCCTAATCATTTCGACATTTCAGAATTCAGCTCTGCACACGTTCGTGAATATCACCTGCCAATTTGTTACAATTTCAATGCATGAAAATAATTAAATTTCAAATAATTAAGTTTTCACATTTTAAAAACATTTTATGACTTTTTCCTCCTTTGAAAGGTTTTGAAATGATGAATTAATCTAAACTTTTGATTTTTTTTGGCTAATTTTGTTTGGTCTCAAAATGTCAACTAAAAAATCAATTTTGTTTAATTTCACCAGGTGTCTCCAAGATGAAGATTGACACAATGAGGCAGTAGCTTTATTCGCAGTTCATTTTTTGTTCCGTTTCAGGAAATTAAAATTAAAATTACTTGGATATTTCTCCTAAATTTTCTAAATTTAAATTTTTCTGACAGATTGAAGTGAGCTTAAAAGTCTGTTGAGAAATCCTTTTGAACGATTTTAGGCAAATTTTAAAGGAATTACTTGAAAATCTTTCTCAAATCTCACGATTCTTTGTGTCAGCTTGGATGAATGAGCGCTTTAAACAGAAAATCAACATTAATTAATGAAGTTTAAAAACAAATATCAGAAAATATCTAGAAATGTTCATAGATATTTATAAGAAAATATAGTAAATATTTTAATAATTAATATTAATATATAAATCATGCCAGTGAAATCATCAGTGGCGTGTCCAAGGTTTTTAAATCCCAGGATTAAAACCTCCGCAGACTCCCCGCATGCCGACCGGTTTGTATTTTACAAGTTAATTACCGCCATGGTCGCTTTTGTGAGCGAGGCTCGTCGTTCAAGGAATGAGAACGTTTCAATGGGGCCATAAAAAGAAATGGAACTGAAAGTGGAATTTCCGAGATTTTTAAAATTAAATGCAACATAATCCGACTCGTAATTAGATGTTGTGGGAATGATGTTGTCACTGTTTTTATTCATGTTGTTTTAGTGGTTGCAGTTTGTTGTTGTTGTTTTTGTTGTTGTTGCCTGACAAACAGAAAGTTCAAATTGTGACCTTATCTTCCAACATTGTATTACATTCATATTAATAAGTATTATATTTAAAATATGTTATTTATATTTAATTAATATGTATCAGAACAGAACCTGTTTCCAGTGTTGTAAAAAGTACTGTATTTCAGTAATTAGGTAAAAGTACAAGTAATACCTCCAAAATGTACTCAAGATAAAGTAAAAGAATTTGGTCAAAGATGTACTGAAGTAAAAGTAAAAAGGTTCAGAAATTAAAAGTTACTTAAAAAGTAAAAGTACTGATGCTGCCGTTATTGTGATCATACATAATTCCATATTATCTAAATGTCTATGCATCAATTGTTGGTAGTAATTGCTAGTACTTACAGTCATTAAGTAATTAAGCATAACATTTGAACCAATGAAAGCGTTTTTATTCTTTATTTACAATCACAAATGTTTGTTAACTTTCAACATAACTAAGTTCTAATCCGACGGCTGCTCAATGTCAGACAAATGACTGGGGAACTGTTGTTTTTCTGCAATTTCCACTTTCGCTCTGATCAGTTGTTGTCTGCCTTTCCCTTACGTGCACTTCTTGTCAACAATTCATATTTGGAAACACGTGCTGGATGCATGCTTTCCATATGTTTCTTCAAGTTTGACGATGAACCTTCCAATGCTGAATTCATAGTTGTTTTTTTTGTTTGCAACTGTGCAAACTTATATGATTTTGCTTCCTTTGATTCAAATCAGAACATTGTGATTAAATATGGCCACGTGTGCTCTTCAATGTTGTTTCTTTTATCATCGCTACCTATGTTCAAATTGGATTCCGAGGATATATATTTATATATTAAAAAGCTTTGATATTATTAACCTACAAACTGCGATTTAACAAAAACGACCAATTTAGTTTTTTAAATAACGTTTAAAATAAAATTCAATTTATAATTTCATTTATGTTACTTTGTAACGCATTATGACAAAAAAAGTAACGAGGTAAAAGTGTGATCACAAATAGTAATTTAAATAGAAATTGTTACAAGTAAAAATTACAAAAAAAGTAATTAATTACAGTAACGAATTACAGCACAACACTGCCAGTTTCCGAGGAAATCCTTGCAATTTCATCGAGCTCTGTACGAGCACGTAATAAGAGCTTTTAATGTTTTCCAACAAATCCCTACTCATCACCAAAATCTCCTCATTGTTGATAATTTCCACAAGTGAGGGACATCGTCATCATCATCACAACTATCATAATCATCATCCAACCTTTAGAACGACAGCATTCAGAATCGAATATTGATGAATTTGTGAGGATTGAATTGAATGCTTAAGTTTAAAGGGTTTCTCTTAGAAATAAAATGAAAATATATGCATGTACGATTTTAATAAAAATAAATTTTTGCATCACAATTCAAACAACACCAGTATCAACAACAATTAGGTTATCAACAGCAATAGTTCCACGACAATTGCAATTCTTTACAACTAAAATACAGTATTTGTTCCTCTTTCACAGCATACAATTACAATTCATGTTATTATTATTAAATCACTGATGATTATTACGTGACCTATTATTATTATTAGAACTATTATTATTATGTTACAGCAAACCAGAAACTAACAACTGTACAACTTTAGCGCTCATCGGCCTCGTCTCATCTCTTATGACTTAACGACACAACAACGACACAACAGCGCAAAGATTTAAGCTCCCATAAAACCAGCAGACCCCCATCAACGGCTGCCAAAAACGAGAACCATTTCCTCCGGGGTTCGGCGTGTACATCTGCCCGCGCTGACACGTCGGGTCCGCGGTGTAAGAACTCCCCACTATTTATGCCCGTTCGGTCAAGAAAGTCTCGGCATCTTTCGTAGCTCATCAGGAGATGTCTTTCACGATATGAAGGCGGCAGACGTAATTATTTGGAAGCGCCACGGTCAGTAAATAATGATGTCCGATGATGATGACGACGACGATGATGATGATGATGACAACGACGACGATGATGATGGTGACGATGATGGTGGCAATAACTATGACAATCCTGATGACGATTGTGGTGAATATTTGGTTTGCTTGCTGTCGGCAGCAATAAATCATTCCCGGAAGATGACACACAGATGACCGAGTCTCATTCTCCAGGAAACCATCATCATACACTTCCATAGTTATTTCCAATTTTTTATTTTTGCTTCCACCTACGTTACTTTTTTTGTAATCTATATTCTCTTCGTCGGCCAGAATTCCGAATTACTTTCGAAAGTACTTTCCTTTTCTTAATTTATCTTCTTCTACTCTTATTGCACTACTTCCTCGTTACTTTCCCGTTACTTCGAAGGAAGTATTCCTGCCGCCAGCGTGTTACTCTCTTCGATTAAACAGGAAACAATGTAAAAAAAAAATTTCAAGAACTTCAAGATGATTGCATCCCACAGGAGGTTTTTAAAGCCAAGAATAATTATTCAATGGTGGAAAGACCAGGATGAGGTGAAGGCACGATGACAAGTCACAAATGCTTCTGCGAAGGATGGATGGATGGATGGATGGATGGATGGATGGATGGATGGATGGATGGATGGATGGATGAATAGATGGATGGATGGATGATGGATGGATGGATGGATGGATGGATGGATGGATGGATGGATGGATGGATGGATGATGGATGGATGGATGGATGGATGGATGGATGGATGGATGGATGGATGGATGGATGGCTGGATGGATGGATGGATGGATGGATGGCTATGTGAATGTAATTGGATTGATAATAAATAAAAACAATTCGAGTCCAGATAGCATTTGCGTGACACCACATGAGGCTCAGATATTCGTGATGAGCAACAAAATGAAACCATTCCCGTCAACTTGATTATGATTTTAAATTTCTTCAAACAATTTGTGGACTCAAAATAATTTTTTAACTGTCATAATTATAACATTCAATTATTGCATTAAGACGTTGACAAAAATGTTATCATATTCTTTGAAAATATTTTTATATATTTTTAAACAGTTTGTTCTTAAGTTTAAACCTTAAATTAAAATGTTAATTAAATACGATTTTAATTGAAAACATTTCTACTTGTTTTAATTATTTATTTGTTGTATTTAAATGTTATTTAAGTTCGACTTGGTTTTTAGTTTCAAATTCGTTTTGAATTTCTTTTGAAAATTCCTTCTTTGAATTTGTTGGAGTCCAACTTTTGTGAAATGAAAAGTGTAAAAAAAATTATTTTTTCACAAATATTTTCAAAAATAAATCCACGTCAAAATTCCTTTTCAATAAACACCTCAGAAACATTTGACTTGAAAAATGAGGAAAAAATATTGAAAAATAAATCTTTCTCGGGATTATTTAGCACTTAGCTTCCAGCTAATCCCGCTATTTGGCTGGATTGCAAAAGCCGATGAATCTTATAAATTGAGATGGAGTACGAAAGATGCCCACCATTCTGACACCAATCAGTGTTTTACCGTTGCGCAGTTTTATGTCTTTTATTTTCTTTAAATAATTTTTTAAAGTTAATTATAAACTCAATAGAGTCAATTAAATTTTCAGAAAGACGTTTTCTGGTTTAATTCTGCAAATAAATTTAGATGTCTTTATTTAATATTGAAATTGATTTAAATTTAGTTCTTTTATAGACAAAATTGAAACAAGAAACATTTTAAATTTGCATTCTAAACAAAATTTTTTTAATTACTGAAAATGACTTTCAAAGTGTTTTCTCGATGTGTTTTAATCCTTTCGCTTAAGAGATTGTATTAATATTATAGTTCCTATTTTAAAATTCCAACATTTCAATTCCTTTTTACATTTTAATAATATTTTATTTCAACACCAGAAATTTATTTAATAAATTAATTAAATTATTACTAATCTCTATAAAATATAATTGAATCAAGTACTTTTATGTCTCGAAATATTATATAATTAAAAGTTACTTAATTCTTTCAATTAAATTGAAATTCGTTTTAATTGAATTTTGATGGCGTAAATGTATTTCACTTGTGTAAACATAATTTAATTAAATAATATAATTATTTTTAATATAAGTACATGACGTCATTAGTAAAATAGTTGACAGTGAAATAGTGGCACGATCAACTTGCTCGACACAGAAAGTGCATTTGCAATCGATTCGACATCGCTGAGGAAGTGAAATGGTCATTCAACTTCTCTTCATATCTTTATTATAAACAATACATCAACAGTAATAATAATTATTATTATATTTTTATATATTATTAATTATTATATTAAATTAATTATTATAATGTTAATTATAATAATAAAACGTTTATTATTATGTTATATTATAAATTTATTATAAATTAATAAACTTGGATTATTTCTTTGACTCAAACAACAGCGTAACTGTTAGCAAAAGACTTATAATTAATAAAATAATAAAAAAATAAAAACTCAATTACGATCGAAAATAGCTAACAAATGGTTCATTCCAAAAAAAGCTGAAATCCAGAATGTTTCGCATCCAACCACCCACGTGATCAGCCTTTGACCTTTACAGCCCTCTTTACATCCACCATTGGGAAGGAAGCTTGTCCAAATGGCAGCTTCGCCATCGGCATTGTCATCATCATCATCATCATCATCATCATCATCATCATCATCATCATCATCATATCATCATCATCATCATCATCATCATCATCATCATCATCATCATCATCATCATCATCATCGTCATCGTCATCGTCATCGTCATCGTCATCGTCATCGTCATCGTCATCGTCATCGTCATCGTCATCGTCATCGTCATCGTCATCGTCATCGTCGTCGTCGTCGTCGTCGTCGTCGTCATCGTCGTCGTCGTCGTCGTCGTCATCGTCGTCGTCGTCGTCGTCGTCGTCGTCGTCGTCGTCGTCATCGTCATCGTCGTCGACGTCAATGTCATCATCATCATCATCGTCAATGTCATCATATCATTATCATCGTCATTGTCATCATCGCAATTCGTTAAATCTTATGTTTCATGTTATCACTTTCATTTCAAGCTAAGAGATGAAATCGGAATCTTAATCTATTAATTTCATTCAACACGACTTCAAAAGCAAACAAATCCGATTATTTAGACGATCCAATTAATTATTTGATTATTAAAAATGAAAAACCTTGAATCTGAAAAAATCATCTGCAATGCACCATTGCCAAAGTAATGATTGTAAAGGTAATGACTACAAATGTAATGATGCATAGAAAATGTCTTCCTTAAGGCATAGTCATCAATATTCTGATGAGAATGTATGACCTTGACATTGCAAAATTCTGAAGGCTGTCATTGGTGGCTATTTATAACTTCAGACGTCTTTCATTGGAGGATATTTATAACCTGCGAAATTTCTAGGGGCACATAATGGAGAAATGATTTTCCAATCTTCGGGGAACCATTCGAAATAATAATAATAAGAATAATAATAATAATAATAATAATAATATAATAATAATAATACTAATAATAATAATAATAATAATAATAAATAATAATAATAATATAATAATAATAATAATAATAATAATAAGAATAATAATAATAATAATAATAATAATAATAATAATAATAATAATAATAATAATAAATAATAATAATAATAATAATAATAATAATAATAATAATAATAATAATAATAATAATAATAATAATAATAATAATAATACTAATAATAATTAATAATAATAATAATCATAATAATAATAATAATAATAATAATAATAATAATAATAATAATAATAATAATAATAATAAATAATAATAATAATAATAATAATAATAATAATAATAATAATAATAATAATAATACTAATAATAATAATAATAATAATAATAATACTAATAATAATAATAATAATAATTAATAATAATAATAATAATAATAATAATAATAATAATAATAATACTAATAATAATAATATAATAATAATAATAATAATAATAATAATAATAATAATAATAATAATAATAATAATAATAATAATAATAATGATAATAATAATAAAAAAAAACTACAACAGCAATAAAACAGACGTCTCCTTCTTCCCGTTGAATTTTTTCCAGCGATGAATTGAATTCCTGGATGTCGACATTTTTGCACGTCCCCCGAGCTTAAATCAGGGCTCCACCACCATTACTGTCCCCTGCGAGGTCTGAACACGAGACCTATGCACGTGTGAAACGTACGTGCTTATTACGTGCTTGTTTGGGTGCTTGTGTGTGTGTGTGTGTGTGTGTGTGTGTGTGTGTGTGTGTGTGTTATCTGCATTGTATGGATTTGTGTGGTGTGGATTGAGTATGGTTAGTTACTGGAATGATTCTTGTGGTATTTTCTTCAAGTTTGGATTCTATTTATCTGTCTCTTGTTTATTATTATAATTTTTATAATTATGATTATGGTGTTGTTGTTGATGATGATGATGATTATTATTATTATTATTATTAAAACTAACGAAGTTTATTTTTTTCCCCCGAACAAAACAATCCGAACATCCAAAAAATAATCGGTCCAAAAATACCCCTCCAAAATTTTTAAAGACGACTTAATTAAATAACTTAAACTGAACAAATATACTTGTTCAATTCGTTCAAATCAAAACGGAGGTCATCGAGAACATAAATGTAATTCAATTCAATTCAAATGTTCTTCTGCAGGCGACAGAGTGGAAAGCCACAGGTTGACCCTCGATTCTGACCACCCATTTGCTTCTTTTTCATTGACTTCTTTTATTTTTTTTTACTTTCTTAAATTGTTCATTCTCTTTTAATTCATTGCAGTTGTCCAGAATGAAGTTCTTTGAATGAAGTTATCAAATTTTATTAAAAATGCTTTTGCTTTTGAAGACTCAAGTTTTTTGCCAACCCTGAACATTTCCAATATTTTTTTGTCCATTTTCTTTCCCGTGAACTCTTTCAAAAGTTTTGAGACAGCATCTTTAGCTTTTAACTTGTCAACATCTTCTGTTAAGTTGTACACAACGACGTTGTGTTTTCTTTTTTGTCTCTCATTGTTGATTGCTATTTGTGTCAGTCACTTGGCCTTGGACTTTTTCAACATCTGCAATCAGAGTTTCAAATTTGCTTTCAAACAAGCTGGTTTCTTGTTTATTTTCATCGAGTTTTCTCACTGAAACTTTGTTCAGCTCCTTAAGGTTTTGCTGAAGTTCTTCAAGTTGCATTCTTTGCTCACTAATAGCCTCCATCAACTCGTCAGTTGTGCTGATAACCATCCTTGGCATTTTCGTCTGCAAACTTCTTGATACAAGCCTCGTTTGATTTCAGACAACTTTCACATAAATGAAATCCGAAAAGTTCGGCCGCCTAAATTTAATTCGGAAATGGTGTCTTTGGCATTTCTCGGTTTCGGCATAATACCTGCTCCCTCAAGCTGCCGAGGATTGTTACAATTTTATAAACAATTAAATACTCGACTTTAATCGAAGTTAACTGTATTTTAAATGCAATTCACGAGCACACACAGAGCTTGTTTATACGACGGTACTATTATTATTATTATATTATTATTATTATTATTATTATTATTATTATTATTATTATTATGATTATTATTATTATTATTATTATTATTATTATTATTATTATTATTATTATTATTATTATTATTATATTATTATTATTATTATTATTATTATTATTATTATTATTATTATTATTATTATTATTATTATATTATTATTATTATTATTATTATTATTATTATTATTATTATTCTATTATTATTATTATTATTATTATTATTATTATCATTATTATGGTGTTGATAAAGATGCTTAAATAGCTGAAATAATTCTAAGCTATGGAAATATGTCGCAAAGTTTGTATTACAGAGCAACATATCAGTGTCTTTTGCAATGCAAATCAATAATCAACACAAACGAACGATCATCCAGTTCATATCAGTACTCAATACGAACGACAATTGTTGAACGACAATTCAGTGCAAATCAGAACTCAACATAAATCAGTACTCAGTGCCCCCAAGCAGTCTTCTGAGACAGATTGTCCCAATGAGGCACAACCATGGATAAGTGACTTAATTCAAAGAGTCTCAAAGGAACATTCTTTGAAACAATTTGTACTTTGTTGTTGACGAAGATGTTGTTGATGATGATACTGATGATGTTTTGTTGATGATGATGTTGTTGTTGTTGTTGATGTTGTTGTTTTGTTGTTGTTGTTGTTGTGTTGACGAAGATGTTGTTGATGATGATACTGATGATGTTGTTGTTGATGATGATGTTGTTGTTGTTGTTGATGTTGTTGTTGTTGTTGTTGTTGTTGTTGTTGTTGACGAAGATGTTGTTGATGATGATACTGATGATGTTGTTGTTGATGATGATGTTGTTGTTGTTGTTGATGTTGTTGTTGTTGATGTTGTTGTTGTTGTTGTTGTTGTTGTGTTGTTGTTGTGATGATGAGATGATGATGATGATGATGATATGATGATGATGATGATGATGATGATGATGATGATGATGATGATGATGATGATGATGCTGATGATGATGATGATGCTGATGATGATGATGATGATGATGATGATGATGATGATGATGATGATGATGATGATAATGATGTTGTTGTTGATGTCAAAATGAATAATCACTACGATGATTGTTTTCCATAATAACATCTAACTTTTTTACGCTTTAGAATTGCTTTGGTAACATTTAATAATAATAATAATATTATATATATATATATAATATATATAATAATAATAATATTATATATATATATATATATAATATGTATATAACATTATTATTATTATTATTATTATATTATTATTATTATTATATTATTATTATTATTCTTATCATCTTCATTTTTTTTTACCATCAAACTCACACTATCATTTAAATTTACAGTTAAATTCTTTAAATTATTTTGTATAATAATGACGTACTTAAAAAAATTTAAATTCAAAATGTTTTTAATTTTTAAATGTAAACATTTATTATGAATTACGAACATCGGATAATAACAAGACATTCGCAACAGAGAATTTTTAATTGACATTAAATTTTAATTTACAAATATCACTTTTAAGTAATATTAAAATGTAATTTTGAAATACGAACTTTTTAATTATTAATAAATTTTAATTTTGAAATATGATTTTTTTTTTATAAAAAATTGTTAGGC
Organism: Whitmania pigra; assembly: GCA_021613335.1. Classification (NCBI taxonomy): domain Eukaryota; kingdom Metazoa; phylum Annelida; class Clitellata; order Hirudinida; family Haemopidae; genus Whitmania; species Whitmania pigra. The sequence goes on from JAJTWR010000067.1 coordinate 816,090, forward strand.
CAGGAATTTCTCAATTTCCATTTTGACACTGATGTTCACCTTTGAACTCTTCTGACGGTTGAATTCATCATCGGAAAAAAATGTTTTTTGACAAATTTTCTTCATCAAGATAATTTATGACGAATTTATTCGTGGTTATGGTGTTCAGGTCAAGTTATCTTATAAATATAATTTGAAGTTAGTTGTTAATATTATAATAATATGGACAATAATACTGTGAATTTTGAAAATATAAATGGGATCAATAATAAGGCATACGATTGCGTAGATTTGATAGAAATATATGTGATAATTAAAGGAAAAACATTAACAAATGCAACAATAAAATCGATATATGTATTATTATGTTTTAAGATGATATTATATTCTTATGACAATTCGTTTTAATATCGAATCCACGACAATAATGTCCCTAATATTAGGTTCTACTTAACCATATAGTAATAATAATTGTTTATAAGAAACAAATAATAATAATATAAATATTTGCTTTTAAAAACCACATAATAATAATTTCATTTTTTAAAACACTGAGTTTATTAATTTGTAAGTACCGAATTACCAGATCATTAATTATAAGCACAATTACAAATAATAATTATACTGACAATAATGAAAATAATACTAATAATATTAATATTACTAATTAACATCAACACGATCGTAATCATAATCATATTTTGTCGGGCAACTTATAAATAATACATCCAGCCGTCCAGTGATAATTTGCAATCACATTGTTGCTGCGCATGGATGCGTACCTTAAAAGAGCCATAGAATTCCTGGTGCTTGGAGAATTCCCTGCTGAGGGACTGAATGGTTCCTGTTGATGCGAGAATTATTTTACTCTGCATCCGAGGGAACGAATGAATGAAGCGATATTAAGTGGTTTCATCCGTCCTTCTAACCGTCCTTCTGTCCATCCATCTATCCACTCATTTATACATCCGTACATCCATCTGTCCATCCATCTATCCACCCATTTATACATCCATCCATCCTTCAAAAATGATTTAAAAAATTTCAAAGTCAAAAAGCAAAGCAGTTTGATAATCAAAAATCAATAATAATCGTTGGGTTGATCAACCTTTCTTCGTATTTCTTCGCAAGGCACTTTTTAAAAACCCATACAAAAAAAAGATAAATAATTATAATTAATGATAAATGATCATAAACAATGAAAATTAGTTTGAATTAATGATATATATTTATAATAAATGGCAATTAATGATAAATAATATTAATTAGTGGGTTATCAAGGATGAATAATGATAATTATTAATAAATAATAGTAATTAATTATAAAGAATGAGAATTATTAATAAATAACGATAACTAATATATATATTATAAATAATGGTGCTTAATTAATTGTAATTAACAATGACTAATGACAAGTAATAATAATTAATTTTAATCAATGGTAATAATGATATTAAATGATAATTAGTAAAAATCAAGGGTAATTAATTATAAATAATAATACATAATGATAACTAATATTAGTTAATGATAAATAAGGTTATGCATACCTGAAATCAACAAAACAATTTCCCTTTTATGATTTATGTTAGAAGCGACCTTCTGGAGCAGAGAATAAAAGTAATCAGATATTGTAATCCTAAATAAAATATCTTAAATAAGCAGAGATTGCATTTGCAAGTTAATTAATAATAATAATAATAATAATAGTAATAATAATAATAATAATAATAATAATAATAATAATACTAATAATAATAATAATAATAATAATAATAATAATAATAAAATAATAATAATAATAATAATAAAATAATAATAATAATAATAATACTAATAATAATAATAATAATAATAATAATAATAATAATAAATAATAATAATAAAAATAAAAAAAGTAATTGCAATAGTTATCACAATCACAATAATCATAATAATAATTACCCTCTGGCGCTCAACTACATATCCATCGGCCACCCATCAATCCATCATTCCATCTACCTCCACGTATCCATCCGTCTGTCCATCTATCCATCCATCCACTCAACATATTATTCGTAAATACTTTGGTATGTTTAACAATATATCTATTATAATTAAGTAAATTTAAGAAATTTATTCAAAAACATTCAAAAAGTGAATCTGTTTGCGATACATCTTCGATATCGTTTGCTTTCGGCACAAGATGACAAGAAACAATCGGATGTCTCACGTGATTGATGAAACGTCTTGGAATTTCCCATCAAACCAATCAAAGACACCATCACGTCATCTGGGAATTTCCAATAGTAATTTTCGTTCTTCAATTTTGTTTAAATTATTATTATTATATTATTATTGTTATTATTGTAATTGTTATTGTTTTGTTAATCATCATCATTACAAGGTTGCAGTAATTTAATTTATAATATATATTGTATATGTGTAATAATTTATTATTATTATTATTATTTGAGTTACCGGATATATTTATAGAAATTGTAATTATTAAATGCACTTACATATTGAACATGTCAACAGAAATGTGAATTAACATTTAAGTTACATCAATTTACTTTAATAACAAATTTAATTTTCTATTGTTACTTTGTGTGATGCTTCTCAATCATTCCGCTTGTTGAAATTTGAACCAAAAAAATTGAATAAATTGAAAATTTAAATAAAAATAAAATGACTGAACGACTCAATAAACTGAAGATGTTTTGCAAATATTCCTCTTAATTTCCAAATTGACTTCGTTAAAAATGTCATACATTTCTAAATTTTATCAAAAAACAAATTTTTTAAACAAGATCAAAAACAAGGAAAACAACATGAAAAACGCTTCCGGTTTTCAACCGCTAAAAAAAAGCAGACGTCCACGCGAGTCACGAGAACCCTTGAAATTGGTTCAATCAACCTCCTCGAAATTCATCCTTTTCTTTCCATCATCTGAGGAAGAGATAACAAACAACATTTCTCAGACCAATCGAGTCATGTACATTGTAATGGATGGATGGACGGATGGGTGGATAGATGGACAGACGGACCGATTGATGGATGGATGGATGGATGAATGGATGGAAGGTCGGATGGGTGGATGGACGAATGGACTGATGGTTGGCATAAATTTTTCAACCCTGGGATCAGATGTCGATTCAGTTTGTAGGAGGCTGTGTGGAGTGTGCCGGTCGTAAAAGGGCTTTTAAGTTTTCAGCAGGACGCAATAAAAGTCACCCGCGCTATAATATTTCACGCTCAGCGTCTGTAGCGCATAATTCTCTGCACGCATGCTCGCTCTTGCCACTTCCGCTGCTTGTCATTTTTTTCCTGGAAACTCTTTTCCAGATGAACGAATCGACAGCAGTCCTCGGAAAACAAACGCCGAGTGACCGTGAATTATTTTTGAATAATTTTCTGACGAGGGGCGAAGGAAGGAAGGACTTCTTGGCTTTTTTTTTTTTTATTTTTATTTATATAATATATGTGTTCAGAAAGTTGTTAAATAATTAAGTAAGAAATTATATGATAAATATTTATTATTATTGACAAAATATTATGTTTAAAATACGAAATGATATTTTTAATCGGCTAATCCATTGATTCTGTTTATTTGTAATTGTAATTTGTAACTTCATTTATATAGCGCCATATGCATAGCGTCAGAAGCGCTTCTTGAAACCATTTATATAGCGCTCCTTCCCAAGGGCGCTGGCGGAAGTGCAGGCTGGGTTTCGAACACGACACATTACGACTGTTGCCATTACCGCCGTATGCAGGCACGTAACCCATTCGGTTACAAATACTTTGTTAATCATCGATAATATACAACATTTAATGATAATGATAATGCAATTTATATATTGCAATAAAATTTAGTTAGTTTTGTAAAAAATAAAAGTATTCTATACATAATTTATTAAAGCTTGTTATATAAATATTATTTATTAAATAATAATTATTTTTTAAATATTATTATTAATTTTATTATTATTCTGCTTCTAAATCGCGTCCAATGATTTTGTGTGCAGTGAACAGTGAACGGTTCTCGAGTGAATTGGACGAACTTTTTGAATAATTTAAAGACAATAAATCACGGAGTCGAAGTTTAAATATAATTTTTTTTGCGTTTTAAAAGTTAATATTGAAAAAAATTATTTTGAGATATTATGAACATTTTGACACGTCTAGGAAAGAAAATAGTTTAAGATAAATTGTTTCAATATAATTGTGTAGGTAGAATTTATTTTAGGGATTTTAGAGCAAGAATTTGTAAAATCAAATGTTAAAAATATTTCTTTGCTTTGGTCATCTATTTTGGTCTTTGAAGGATCAATTATTTCTTTTTTGATGATTTCCAAGATATAAAAATATATTCAGAAATATTTTTAAAGCTATTTTTCGGTATTGTATTGATCACAAATAACATTGATGATATCACTATTTACAAACAAAAATTGACGCAATTGAAATCTGTAAAGATGGTGATGATAACAATAATAATTATCTTATTATGACATAACATCCTTATTATTACCATTACAACGATATTACGAATATCATGTTGATGTAAGTTATTATTATTATTATTATTATTATTATTATTATTATTATTATTATTATTATTTATTATTATTATTATTATTATTATTATTATTATTATTATTATTATTATATTATTATTATTATTGTTGTTGTTGTTGTTGTTGTTATTATTATTAGGTTATAATATATTAAAGGAATTTATTCATAAAATATTCCCGCATAAAATTCAGCGTATCCTCGCAAGAATTTCCGAGCTAATCCTTAAGAATGCGTCCTTCAAGATTGAATCACCCCCTATGATAGGTCAAAGGTGAGTTCAGTGAGGTCATCTAAGTGTGAACAAGGATTTAAAATTATATTTATAAATAAGTTATCATATTGGTACGACCATTGCGGTGCCACTCAAAAATATGAGTTAAAAATTTATTTGGCATTTTACATTGCTTACTTTCTGAAGTTGTTCCTTTTATGATTTGTAGTAAATGTGCTAATTTTTATTTAAATATATTAATATTTATTGATCGCTCAATGAGTTCAAAATTTTCAATTTTCCTAAAATTGGATTTCTAGGTCACATTTGCATTAGCGAACTAAAATAAATTGCTGATTATGCATTTTTATCATTTTATTACTTATATGTACTTATTAATATTCTTTGATGCTTATGTCATCACATTAATTTAAACTTTCTAAGATCCAAGGTCACCATTAAATGGGATGACAAAATGTTGTTTGTTTTAAAACCAGTCTCAGCTACCCTAAAGTCGCTTCACCTCCCTTCTCAATGAATATGACTTGTCACCTTTTCTCGTCTAGTACTGATTGAACCTCGCAATTTCTTCTTCAAGGTTTTGCTGTTTGATAGTGGGCAGGTAAGAGGCTTCGGTCCTCTACCCACTTAATAAAATAAATAAATATTTAATATTTAAAGATTCATTACATCTATCCTCATGCCAGTCAGAGTTGGCCTTATTCGCTTCATTCGGCATCAAGTAACCAAGTCATTATCTGGACAAAAGTGATTTTAAGTGAAGTCCTAGTCAGTTTAGCATTCCTTTTATTCAGGTGTAAACAGCCATGGAAGCAGAGGTCTGATTTGTTATCTCAACAAACGAGGCTGCTTTTCACAACATTTCATTACTATCAGTCCCGATATGTAGAACAATGGCAACGACAACATTTACGGTCAGAAAGTGAGATGATTGAATGTCGTCAATGATGCAGTCGAGAGAGGAATGGCCTTAATTCAAGAGTTTAATGAACTTCTAACAATTCAAGAAGAACAGACACAGTTCCTGTTGCAAGTGATAAAGAAAAATTGCCATAACTTTGCAAATCCTAACAAGTCCTTGCAGCAACAGTTTCGAGACACTGTATTTTCAGACATACCGAACAAATTATAGACAATATTAGATATAAATCGTAACATTTCAAGTAGCTGAATTAGTAATTACTTTGGAACCTTTGATTATTTTTGAAGTAATTGTCGATCAACAATTCAACTTAATTATAAAACTTTGTCAGCGTTGAGCGACCAGTAGATATTATTAGAATACATCAAAATTTTGCAAACCTTTAATTTTTTGCATTACGAACACATTTGGCAACAAAATTTAAACAAATTAATTTTGACCATTATGCCCCTACTGACCATGTTAGATGCATTTTGAAGAACGGGATTGCGTTCTTTTATATGACAGTAATGGCAACAGTCGTAATGTGTCGTGTTCGAAACCTGCACTGCCATTAGAGGAAGGAGCGCTATACAATTGATTAACAACAAGCGCCTCCGACGTTGAGGCATATAGCGCTATATAAATGAAGTTCCTCAACAAACCCGATTCAGCATGGTATCCGTTCTAGTGATTCCTTCAGGAAACAAGTAATTGTTTTATCAACCGTGAAATAATATTGTTTTGCAAGTTTAAATATTTAAACTTATTTAATCATTCAGCTCAATGCGTTGCAAAAAAAAAAACAAGTGAAAATAAAAATTTAAAAAATTAATTTAAGTAGTTTATTTAATTAATGCAAATTACATCCACAAAAACAAATTTAAAAAAACGAACGATTCACGAATAAACGTAATAATTGGGGAAATAATTGATTATCCTCAACATGTCAGAAATCCATATCAAAAACCTCAGAACACCAGACATTCATCTCAAAACCGCAACGTGTCAGGCATTCATCTCGACAACCTCAACATGTTAGGAAGCAACAAATCGAAGGGTGAGAAAATAATTTGCAGCCGCAAATAATCGGCTACATTGGCCTGCTTTGCATGCTGGGAATATAAAAGAAGCTTGATTGCAGGCCTTGTTGGGTGGGTAGATGAGTGAATGGGTGAATGGATGGATAGACAGATGAGTGAATAGTTGATAGATGAATGGATCAATGAATTGGTTTGGTAGAATGGATAGCTGAGTGGATGAATTGTTGGAAATATGAATGAAATAATGAAAACGTTTTTTCCACTTCGACAAATTTGGAAAAGTTCGTTGCACTAAAACATCAAAAAAAACTGTTTTGAAACTTTGGACAACAGATCTTATTATTTGAATGATTAATTTTTCATCCTTCCATTCATAAATTCGTTCTTTCATTCAGTAATCCAGTCATTCATACATTAATTCATCCATTCATTCATCCTTTAATCCATGATGACAGGTCCAAGAATATGCTTGCTCAGAAAATGAACTATTTATTCAACAGTTAAACTCATAAAATACTGCCTTCATTTTCACTAAATGTTTGGAGGAAATTGAAATTTTAGCCGCTGGCTCCATTTGACATTTGCTTTTGAAAATATTTTAAAAAGTGCATTTTCTTCTTTATTGATTTCCAATCGCAAATGATTGGAAAACAAGGGGGATAAATAACAATTTGATCAATTCAAATAAACAAATAATTAACAATTAGCTGATAAATAAGACCCCTAATTAATTTTTATACCTGCCATCGTTCATCATTGAGCTTCGTAGCGTACAATTTCTTATCTCAGAATCTGCAGCAGGCAGCACTTTCACTCATCCCAGCCTCTTATTTTCCACAAATCAGAGGTTTTGTGAGGGCCGAGGAGAAGTGATGATTCACAATTCAATGCATTGCAATTCACCATTCAAAATCGTAAGGAAGTTTAATCGAATGAGCTGCATGGTGAATTACCCGAAGAAGACAAAGCATGATTCACTCACACAATTCACCATAACGGACCCAACAGGCAAAATGAAAATAATCAACAATTCAATCCACAATCACCTCAACAATTCATTCCACAATCAACTGAACAATTCAATCCACAATTAGCTGAACAATTCAATCCACAATTAACTTAACAATTCATTCCACATTCAACTGAACAATTCAATCCACAATTAACTTAACAATTCATTCCAAAATTAACTCAACAATTCATTCCACATTCAACTGAACAATTCATTCCACAATTCTCTCCCAAGACGCAGACACGTTTGAATTGGCATTTGTGAATCTTCGCACGAAGCTGCCCCCTCTCCCACAGGTCGAGAGGTTGCACGTTCAATTCCCGGGAAAGATTTGGTCGGATTCATTGATTGATTGATTGGGGGAGGAGAATCGGCCATGAGTGATGCCTGGTAATCTTCGCACTCAAGCGAAGCATTTTCAAGATGAATTATTACACCTGCTGGAAAAAAAATAATTCCACGCGATGAAAGCAACAGTCGTGATAGTATCACGGTGATACATCGTCTTCGAAACTCAGCTTGAACGGCCACAAGTGCCCTTGGGAGGGAGCGCTTCATAAATACGAGGATATAAGGCCGGACGCCTTATTGAGGATGCTTGGGCTTCAGATTAATAAAAATCTCTAAACTTATGAAATTAAAAACAATTTATAAAGACATAGAACGACTGAATGTTTTAATAATTCGCGGAGATTTTGGGGATGAATGATGCCAATATAGGTGACTGGCTGCTAACCAATTCTATCCTTTCATCGAAGCGCCCGTCTATACATTTATCCATTAATAATCCATCCGTCCATCCACCCATCCAAACATCCGAACGCCCACCTATCCGTCCAACGGTCCATCCACCCATCCATCATCCAATCTCAAACAATTGTCACTTCTTCCTCGTATTTTTCATTTCATAATTTCAACGTGCGAAATTTTCTTTTCACAGAGTCTTCTTTCCGATTTTCATATTTATATATATATATATTTTTTTTATTTTATCTGATAAAATCTTTGTTTTTAAAATTTAAAATTTAAGATTGAACGATTCCTCAAAAATTATTCATGGAAAGGATCCAAGTATTCCTGGAGCTTGAAATATTCATGAGAAGAATTTTTTGTCGAAAATAAAGAAAAATATTTTATGTCTTGATTGGGTTACAAGGAGAAATTCTACAAAAAAGAATTTATTACCATTCTGTTTATTGCTATTTTATTTATATTCTTATCATTAATGGCAATAATTTTTTGTTATATAACTTGGGATGCATAAAATGTAATGTTTTTAAAAATAAATAAAAAATACAATAAATAAGACAAGTACATGATATTATTATTATGTGGTATAAAATTTTATTTATAAAATATAAAATTACTAATAATAATGGTGTTAAAAAATCTTAGACAACTTGTTTAAATAATAAATTATGTACATTATAAAATTATTATGTAAATATAAATTTAAAACATGTTTGTATAATATAATCAAATCACCATAATTATGGTAATCATTCTTATTGCTAACCACCACCTAATCTGGTTTATCATCATCATCATCATCGTCATCATCGTCATCATCATCATCATCGTCATCACGAATCAGCTGCCGTCTGTACGTCTCCAGGCAATCTTCTGACGTCAAATCTCGTCTGCCTTTTATGCACCACAAAATGCCTCAGACTCAAATAATTGCGTCTCTACGGATCCAGTCACAATGTGCATCCGTTAATATGAATAATGATATTAAAATAATAATAATAATAATAATAATAATAATAATAATAATAATAATAATAATAATAATAATAATAATAATAATAATATAATAATAATAATAATAATAATAATAATAATAATAATAATAATAATAATAATAATAATAATAATAATAATAATAATAATAATAATAATAATAATAATAATAATAATAAGAATAATAATAATAATAATAATAATAATAATAACAATCATAATATTAATCGTGATCGTAATAATATCGTCGCCTTCCTTGTATTACGGCCGCGCAATCCCAGGTTGTTGAGAGCGTCCATTCATTGGACGACGACCAGAGACGTCGATAACGCAGCCTCAACGCAAATGGACGATTGTCACGTAAACTTTGACCAATCCTTCTTTCTGAAGGGGTAATTCGTTGTGGCCAATGAAAAGTTTGAAACAAGACACTTTCATTTCGAAGAGAAATTGGTTCCAATCTATAAATGGTTAAGACTGTCATTAATTGAGTCTCTTATTGGTTTATCCTCTATTTACTTAAAATTTTAATTAGTTAAGCCTTCAGTTGTATACCCCATAAGGTCTCAGCGTTGTTTGGCTTCCAGTGACCTTGACGTGATGAATATTCAGAAGGTTCAAGGACGTATTTTACGCCGCTTGTTCATTTCCTTTTGTTTTTGAGTTGTGATGATAATGATGGTGGTGGAATTTGAATTCTGTCGGGTATGGAGAAGCATTAAGTAAAGTGGTTTACAAGAAGAAGCACAACAATAACTATTATTAATATTATTATTATTATTATTATTATTATTATTATTATTACTGTTATCATTAATTAGTTAATTAGTTAACATTATTATCTTGATAATGAGTGATGTTATTATTAATGACTGATACCAAACGACGGAGCAATAGAATATCTTATTCCAATAAAAGAGAGTTCAGTTGATTTGTTAATTTGTCAAGAACTTTTAATAACTTTTTTAATTCTTCTCGATCACTTAAAATCAAATCAGCTTGAAGCAGTTTTGAATTCAAGGAATTATAGAGAATTTGGCTCAAATTTTAAACATATTTATATTAACATATTTAGATTAAAACTTGAAACATCGGAAATGTGATTTATGATGGAATGTTATTTTCTAATGGCAAATTCTATCTATATGACATACTGGCTTTTTAAGTTTCAGATTACATGTTATGACATTATTATGTGTAATAATAATAATAATAATAATATAATAATAATAATATAATAATAATAATAATAATAATAATAATAAGAATAATAATAATAATAATAATAATAATAATATAATAATAATAATAATAACAATAATAATAATAATATAATAATAATAATAATAATATAATATAATAATAATAATAATAATAATAATAATAATAATAATAATAATAATAATAATAATAATAATAATAATAATAATAATAATAATAATATAATAATAATAATAATAATAATAATAATAATAATACTAATAATAATATAATAATAATAATAATAATAATAATAATAATAATAATAATAATAATAATAATAATAATAATAATAAAATTGAGATCGCAGTAATGAAGGTGAATAATCTTTCAAATTTAAATGTACTTTCTTCAATTTTTAATCCTCCAAGAAACTTAATTCCAAATGTAATCAAGAATTCAATTTATTTTCCAGCAATTTCGAGATTTTTAAATGACTTGTTGAGACAGAAGCTTTAATTTAATTCACCTAAAATAATGTGTCTTATTAATAAGAATAAAAATAAAAATATTAATAATAATTTGATAATAACAATACTAATACTAAAGAAATCTTTATTAACTTTTAAATAACTTTCATTAAAACAATTTCTTGTAATTACTTATTAATATTGTTCTATTATTGTTTAATTGTTGCTTTTGCAGTTACTTATTATTGTTGCATTGTTATTGTTCAATTATTATTTTGATAAACATCAAATTAAATAATGGAAAACATAAAAAAAAGAATTGTTATTTTAACATTTTATAACTCGAACAACCCCATAAGATAACCTCTGCACAACCCGAGCCGCCCTGCACTTAGAAACTACATCACCTCTGATATATGATTCTATTAACATCTTGCACCAAAATTCATAACAAATAATTAATTTGTAGATAAATTATTGATAATTTATTTACTTATTTCAAAGACCCTAAGACATGCAATAAAAAAAGATAGGAATCAATCGAGAGGGATAGTCTCAACGGCTGATTTTCATTCTTCATTTTTCATTCGTCGCCATGGTAACCGTTACCACAGTAACCAGGTATATAAGTGGAAGTTTCCAAAATGCTGAAAATAATCTTCAGTGACGTGCTCAACGATCAACCGGGAATCCTCGAGTGACGTCACTGTAAGCATAAATCGGACAAGAACAGCAGAGGAGGATTATTCATTTATCCGCGGTCATACGCGTGATGATGTTGATTCCAGGAGTTAATATATTTTTTAATGCTTTAGGAGTTTTACATGTTTAGCATTGGCTGTTATTGTTATACGATTCCTAAGATATGTAATTGTCATTTATTGTAATTAAATTATTTATTTATTCTTTCAACATTAATTATTCAATTAATATTATAATGCTAAGTACATTAAAAGAGTAAATATGAACTGTGTAGACATTTCTAAGTAATATGCGTGTATAATTTTTTTTAAATTAATAAGTAATTTTCAAAACTTAGAAATTTTTATCATTACAATCCTAGAGTAACTATTTCAATATATTGATGGATAGACTTTCATTATATAAATATAACCTATTTTAATAATAATTATTTTAATATATTGATGGGTGAACCTACACTATATACAAATATCCCACTTAGATATTATTTTCTATATTAATATATTTATAACGTCTTGCGTAATAAATATTTTAATATCTTCGGAACAAACTCCTAGCTTTTTTTTTATAATAAATAAATAAATAAATAAAACAAAAAAAATCGTAATAAAAAAGGTAATAAAATATTATGGCGTGTTTGCTCAAAAAATAATTCCAACGCGGATTCTATTTCACTTAATATGTACATTTCAATTTCTATATTTATTTGTTTAAATAATAAATATTCTTCAAATCTTGAAAAATTAATCTGATTGGTTCTTGGAACATTCCACGTTCGTTTATTTCATTTCCCTTCGAATTTTTAGAAAACAAAGTCAAAATCGAGGCAAAAGAAGTAACAAGTGGAGGAAAGCACGTCGGAAAATTGTAACAAAAAACAGAATTTCAGTGAAAAGATTTCCAACAAAAAATTCAATTTTGACTGAAATAAATCGAAATAAAAAGAAAATCAGGAAATTTTAAACAATTTATTTAAAATCATGCATGAACGGATGAACCCCTGAAGTAATGGAATTATCATATCATAATTTAAACTAATAATTGCAAAAATATAAATTGTTTAAAAGTTCTTATTATTGTTAGTTATATTATATTATAATTAATAATCGTTTTAGAATATCGCGAATTAGTTGGTTCATAATTAACATTAATCAATGGCATACATTTTAATATTTCCTTTAGACAAAAATTGATCAGAGTAAATAAATATTGTTTGTATTTCATAATTTTCAGAATATTTTCTAAAAGATATTTTTGCCTTAGAAATATTTTTTCAAAGAATGTTTTTATATCATTTTTTTCTCCTTTTTTTTGAAGCTAAAGAATTTTTTGACACAGCTTGCCAATAAACAGGAATCCTAGGCAGAAACTGGGATTCTTTCTTACTTTTTCTGTCTTCCTCCTCCACCTCCGTGCTTCCATCTCTCCATCATCATCACCATAGTAGTCATTGAGATCATCATTGTCATCATCATTATCATCATGGATCCTCTCATCCGTGCTTCCACCTGTCCATCTTTCATTCTCCATCACGATCCGTCAATCTTGGTTGGAAAAAGCTCAAAAACATGGACAGGAAGGACGAAATTTCAGGATGAAATGATAATGATAACGATGTTGATGGTAATGACGTTGGTGGTGATGAAATGATAACGGCTATGATGATGATTACAATAGCAACGACGATGATGATGATGATGACACAACTATATTGTTGATCTTCTTGGTGATCATAATGCTGTGTTATTGGTGATGATTATATTTACTTAGAGTTGCCATGTCAGGTTTATTCTTAAAGTTTTTGAAATAAACTCTTCAACTTGAAATACCATTACATATTATTATACAAACTATGACACATACATTATATATTAAATTCAATTTTAATTCAACACATCTATCACAAGACGCATCACGTGACGATATGATCACGTGATCTCAATTGTTGATGGAAGGATTGATGATGAATGTAGGGACTTAAGGAAGAAATTACTCTGACGTTGCCGCTCTACTGGCTGTCAGAGGAAGATGATAATAATACAGATGATGACGTCAAAGCTGATGACGATGATGACGATAGGATGACTACAATTCTTTTCGTCAATTTATATCAAAATCAACATTCGCATCATCATCTCTATCAGCTTTAACGCCATCATACTTATTATCATCATCATCATCATTATCATCGTTAACTTTTTTCACTACCATGACCACCATGGTCATCATGATCATCATCATCATCATAATCACCATCGTCAAGCAGTAGAATCACCAAATTCCTCGATTTCATCCTCCATCCATTATCTCAATCGTGCTTAATAAATCTCCTCGACACGTCATCAGTCATCATTATCAGCACCGATGTTAGGGTCGTCATCGCCATCATCATCAACAACATGGTCATACTCATAGTCAACACCATTTCATTGACACTGAAATTGAAGCCCAATGTCTTCAGAACCGCTATTAATAACTGCCAGAGAATTTTTTAACACGGTTTTTTAGAAAAGTCGAAAAAATAATTTATTTTAAACAAATTAAAAACATGATAATTTATTTTAAATTAACATTATAACGTCGAAATGATCTTCTCTTTACGTAGCAACAAACAGTGATATCAATAAGTTTCTTTTCTTAGAAATTAGAAAATACGAAAAACAATATAACGGATAATGAAGGAATGCATTTAAGGCTCAAACTGGCAGGCATCTGACAGTGTAATAATAATAATAATAATAATAATAATAATAATAATAATAATAATAATAATAATAATAATAATAATAATAATAATAATAATAATAATAATAATAATAATAATAATAATAATAATAATAATAATAATAATAATAATAATAATAAGAATAATAATAATAATAATAATAATAATAATAATAATAATAATAATAATAATAATAATAATAATAATAATAATAATAATAACACATTATAAATTAATAATATTAATTTATTAAATATTAATAATTATAAAATCTAGAATTGAGAGAGGAGGACAGAGTTGGATCCAACACTCGAAAAGTTATCAGAACATCCAACCATCAATCAAAAAGAGCAAAGTAAATGGAGCTGCAAAGACAACATTTTGCTAAAGTTCAAAGAATGTTCAGAAAAAGTCAAAGTTTGGGAGCTCAGTTTGTATTGAGTGGAGAAAACGAGAAAGATTCTGTGCCTCCTGCTGATGAGGCATTGCTTGAGTATTGGGAGAAGGTCTTCATCCAGAAGTCAAAAAGTGATTGCAGACCATTGGAGAGAGCCATCGATGCTTTTGAAGAAATGGATGTTCCGGTCATTGCGCATGAAATCATTTTGGCTGCAAAACATTTGAAGGATTCCGTTCCTGGTTGGGATGGAATGAAAAAAGTTGTTCAGAACATAATAGCTCTGGAAGACATGGCCACCCATGTGACACTCTGGCTGTTCAATTGATGTCTCCAGGATGTTCTTAAAGAGAGAATTGTTACTAATTGTAATAAGTTGTTATTGTATTCTTAAAAAAAACAGGGAAAACTTAATACATAAAATTTGATTTCAGATCAATCACCAGTTGGGCCAATTATGGGCAAGTTATTGCACCATGTGCAGAGCAAGAATGTTCACTCACTGGCCTCTTTCAAGTCGTCAGAGGGCTTTCAGGCACGGCGATGGCCTAGCGGCTCGTTAAAGCAATCACAAAGAAAATTCAAAACAAACTGCATTCATTATCGTGAGCTCAATTGAATCCAAATGAAAAACTTTAAACTCTCAGATCTTATCTAATGCCAAGTCTTGTGCATTACTTGACTTTCAATAGCATTTCATTAAAATCCTTTGATACTAAGATAAGATCTGCTGTCCGACAATGGCTGCGCTTTCCGAAAGACGCCGGTTGCTTTCTTCCACGCGGGAGTTAAGGATGGATTGTTGCAGCTCAGAAAATGGGTGCCTATCGAAATAATCGAATGTCGGCAATGGTGGGGCAGTCCAAGACCAATGAGGATGAGTTTCTGTTTGAAACGTTGAAAGGTAATAGCGCAATTCTTTGCGAATATGGTATAGCGAAAGGACCCGCAGCCAAGAAACAACTAAAGTACGAAACTGCAGCACGTTTGTATGACTCGGTCCGTGGGCTTCAATCGTTTTCCCAAGGGATAGGAATTAGTGATTGGATAGTGAACGTCAATCCAAGTCAATTTCCAAGCGAATACATACAGTGTATCAAAGTCAGGGCTGCCGATCTCGAGGTATCATCCAGAGATGAACACCTATTGTGATTCCGGGTGTGGTGCCTGGTCCATATCGTCCTGATTTGCCCGGGTATGGATGCGTCGAGAAGAGAGCCGAGTAACAATCTTGGGCGCCAATTAGAAAAGAAACTGACCAAGATAGGCTACATTACCAAAATTGAGTCTCGAATTAATGTTGAAATGAATCTCAGAATTCCAGACCCGGTGGAATGAGAGAAGGATCAGTCAATAGTCTGCGATGTCACCATCTTTTCTGATACGCCCCCATTGGACGAATAACATATCAGCAAAATCCAAAAGTATGAAGACAAAGACGTCCATATTTGGATGACAAACAACCGTCCAGTTGGGTTTCCCTCTCCGCAGGTTCTCGTGACTGCATTCGTTTGCAACTTGAGATGAGAAATCTTCAAAATCGTACTCCTTTTGGCGCGGCCTCGGCTTCTCTAGAAGCACGTTAATGAACTTATCGACAACATCTCTCTGGCACTTACCTCACGTGGAAGCATTGTAATCTTAAAGCTAAAAAACTACGGAAGAAACGAATTGGATTGTACGATTGATATCATACGGATTGTCTTTTTAAATGTCGGTGGTGCTGCGGTTTGCGCCGGGTTCTCTCAGGCCCAGAAGGGGGACTCTAAATGTTCGTTGCGGTTTTTCATATTGTCTGTGATCGAGTTTAAACATTTGTTTGGCTGAGAAAATAAAGGAAAACAAAATAATAAAAATAATAATAATAATAATAATAATAATATTAATCACAATCATAATAATAAAAGTGATAATAATAATAATAATAACCCTCGTCATCATAATCATATGAGTTAAACCATTCACATAGCGCCTATTGTTAATAATGTATCTTTTTATCAAGATACAGTTTGATAATATAATAGTTATATTTATTCTATTATTGTCGAAGTTTATTTTTTATTTTTTTATTTTATATATTTATTTTGATTAAATACTAATCGACCTTGAAGGAATAAAAATTAAATCAATGATTGATTTTCAGTCACGTCATCAATCACTATCAATCTATGTACTGAGTTGAAAATTGAAGAACGTTCATGTCCTTCATCGCCATCCATCCATCTTATCTGACTGCTGAGAAGATGATAATAACGATGATGATAACGATGCCGATGATGATTCTACCTATAAACACGGTGTATATTAAAATGTTGGAAAATAAATACTTATAATTGTAACTACCTTTACTGATTATACAAAATCACAGGAACCACACCTCAAATTGCCTCACTACCTGTTTACCTGTTTGAAATTGCATTTAATTCGAAACACCACCTGCGGACACCTGTATTTGTCTCACCTCGGTCACTCAGCAGTCTGTGGTCACCTGTATTACCTCCAGGTGTGAAGCTGAACTAAATCTCGATATGAATGTGACCTTGAATCCTTGATTTTATTACAATTTTATAATTATAATATAATAATAATTAGTATTATTATTTTACTAATTTATTTATTATGTTATTATTATTATTATTGTTGTTGTTAATTTTTTTATTATCATAAAAATTATCTTGGTCGTTTGTTGCGGATCCCCTGCGAATATATAAACACAGCGGTTAATACAAAGAACATAATACAAAGTCATAAATAAAAACATTGCGGCGGATACAAAGTTATGAAAAGATACCAATAGATGAAAACAACGCTGTGAATGAATGAATGAATGTTTATGACACGGAAGCATGAATGGGGTTGAATGCATGTACTGAGCTCGTGAATTCTATTCAGGACATCGCCAGAGATTTACAATAACAACAATAACAACAACAACAACAACAACAAACGTGTTAAGGTTGTCCTCGTTGTCAGGGCCACCTAGAGAAAAAAAGTGTCGGTTCGAGACTTGTTCTGGCTGAAACGAACTGCAAGCCTTCCAATAACATTATCCAATAACATTGCCCAATACATTATCCAATACATTATCCAATAACATTGCCCAATACATTATCCAATAACATTATCCAATAACATTGCCCAATACATTATCAAATAGTACATAAAATATGTGCTATCGTAAGTGGACTTCCTCGGGAGATTCATCTCCTTCGTTCATTTTAATCACATTTTCATCAGGCGTATCCTCATCATGGAATCTTGTTCTTTGTCTGTAATACTATTGTTTCTGTGGTACTATTGTTCCTAAACAATTTTACTTCTATCTACAGGCTGGATGCAACAAGCTTAGCTTCATAAAACATTGCTTTCCAACTGTCTGACAAAGTTGTGCAAGCAAGTATTCCATGTTTGCCTCTCCCACATCTAAAGTCGCACTACTAGCTTGAATGACTTTGTGGCAGAATTCAATAGGGATCAGTATGCAGTACTAACAAAAATTTCATTCCTTTCATTTCTATGCCCCAGTGCGGCCGCACCAACCTCTCGTGGGGCCTGCTCATTGTTAAGGTAGATGATGATGATGATGATGGTGACGATGGCGATGACGATAACGATGATGATAATATGTAGTGTTTCAAAATTTGATGGACTAACTATTAAATTATTGGAAATGTTTAGTTACGCTAAATAAGGATGAAATTTTATGAACAAAGTATTGCTTAAATGATGATATCAAATTCTCGATTAAAAAGAACATCATAAAATGAATATCGAGATTGTAATAACTCGATTACAACTGCTTGTCACAGGTTGTTAAAAAGTAATTTTCCCACGTGACAAATGACGTTGCGCGTGACTAATGAGCTCATTATGCAGTCCACTCGGTCGAAATGGAGTCTTTCTAATTAAAGACTTCAATAACAGTCAATGGCAGAGCCAGGATTTTAAATTGGGTCGAAATGGGGCGGGGCAAATTATTTTATGTGTAAATAAATTAATATTAGTGATGTTAATACTAAAAGTATCATCCAAATCATCTGAATTATGCAACGGACTATAATCAAATAAATAAATCAAATAAAAGTGGATCAACGATGCACACAATTTCATACTAAAGACACTTTAGGTTATTATTATTATTACTACTATCAATATTAATATTAATAATGCTAATTTATAATATAATATTATTATTACTAATATCACTAAAGTTAAATTTAAAATAAATCATCTTTTCATATTTCTCTTTATCTCACATTTAACTTTCAGTCATTTTTTTTATTCTTGTTTTTTTATTATTAAAAATTTTGTTTCAAAGAATTTCGTAAATTAAAAACTTTAAAATTTAATTATCGTCCTTCGTAAAGCATAAGCTAACAGATTATCTTCGATTCCAAACTTCAGACGACATGAAATGGCGGGAGATCTTTTAAGCAAACAATCGTCTGCCTCTCTAAGTCAGTCAGTCATTCGTTCATTCGTTCGTTCGTTCGTTCGTTCGTTCGTTCGTTCGTTCGTTCGTTCGTTCGTTCGTTCGTTCGTTCGTTCGTTCGTTCATTCATTCATTCATTCATTCATTCATTCATTCATTCATTCATTCATTCATTCATTCCATTCATTCATTCATTCATTCATTCATTCATTCATTCATTCATTCATTCATTCATTCATTCATTCATTCATTCATTCATTCATTCATTCATTCATCCATCCATTCATCCATTCATCGCTATGTGAATTGCTTCGTCTAATTCCATTCATCAGAAAAGTTAATTATCAAAAATTAAGCTAACATGAAAGTGATTAAAAACTAAGCTAACATAATCTAGAGATCATCTTGTGAAAAAGATAATACACAACAAAACCATACAAGTCATTATCATCCCGAAGGCATAAAGAAAACATGAAAACGATTTGAAATTTGAACACCGCTGTTCCTAAAGAGTTTCGTGTCGAAGCATAATGAGTCCTGGAAAAGCTTATTTTAAATCCTGTCATTCGAACCAGGAAAAACAAGTCCGAATATAATGAGGTTTAAAAAATGGTTTGACTTTGGGAGGAAGTGGGATGCAAACAATGGGTAGATTGGCCGAATGGGTTACGTTCCTGCACACGACAGTAATATGGCAACAGTCGTGATGTGTCGTGTTCGAAACCCTGCATGCACCGTCAAGAGCGCCATTGGGAAGGAAACTCTATTTAAATTGCTTCAAGATGCGCTCTGATGCTTGCGGCGCTATGTAAATAAAGTTACACTATGAGTGGGAATTGATAGACTTTGTGTGGGCAGTGAAGGGTGTAGAGTTGGTGGAGTGTGAGAAGAATATGAGTGGAATCTCAATTATGAGAAATGCTTTGTTTGTTTGAAACTTTGGATTGGTTTGGTTAACATTATGAACACAGTCAACTATACATTATTTTATTTTATAATTATATAAATAAAATTATAAATTTCAACTGATTTCTGATTTCTTTAATTTTCTTTAACAGATAGTAGATAATATTAATATATCATGAGTATATGAATATATATGAACATTGAGAAATAAATTTTGAAAATATCAATAAATCCTCCGAAAGGATTAAAAATTTGAGCTTCAAAATGTTGAAATGTGGAGAGATTTTCTTTTTAATTTTCTTGAATTTGAAATTGCAAAATATCATTTGGCAGAAGTTACAATTTGACAAAATTATGCAATTTAAATTTAAAAAATAATTACCAAAAGCAGCAATGGTTATAATATTAATCAACGCATCTATAATTAAATCGTTAATATGCGGAATACTCAATTAGTCTCATTAAATGATCAGTTATGTAAATACATTCTTAACAATAACTTAAATCGATAGAATTTAATTTTATAATTTATTTTTAAATATTTTATATTTATAATTCAATTGATTGCGAACAATTGAATTTAAAATTGAAATACTCGAACAATGTGAAACATTCCCTTTAACATGAGTTCAATTTTTTTTAAAGCTTCACATTGCATTTAATTAAGCGATAAAATCTGCATTTATTTGCAGACAATAGTGATCATAAAGATCTTCGCGAACATTTTGTCGAAAAAAAGATTTTGGAAATTGTTGACTTAATGTAGATTTTATTTGACAAAAACAAATAGCAACACATTTAATGGGTTTAAAGCCATCAGTCAATTAATCGCAACCATCAAAAATATGTAACATATGTTAATTATGTCAATTAATATTAAACGTATGAATCATCGGTGACTCGTCAAAATAGCCGGGCGACAAAATAGCCCCGTCAAAACATCCCCGTCAATGTATGTTTATAAAAAAAATATTTTTATGAGTTGAAGACATTAACCTATAACTGATTTCAAATTTGATTAAATGAAATGAGTTTTATGTTTTGATGGTGCTGTTTTGACGGGGCTATTTTGTCGCCGGGCTATTATGACGGGGAGCCATGAA
>JAJTWR010000067.1:842500-845000 GCA_021613335.1 Whitmania pigra
TCATCGTCATCGTCGTCGTCGTCGTCATTGAAGCCGCTGCTGAAGCATGAATCCATTAACGACCTGCTATTCAATCGAACATCGTCAAACCTGCAATCGTCTTCACGAGTCGCAGCTCAGCGGAAGAATTCTGCAACCACGTTCGAAGTGTGGTGGCGGCAGGGTGCAGATTTTACTGCCCTGTTGAAGACGACAAGGATGATGATGATGATGATGACGACGACGATGATGATGATGATGATGATGATGATGATGACTTGGGTTAGTAAAATAATAAATGTTATAATCATATAAATCATTATTAATCACTATTTTCATTATAAATGTTATTATTACTGTTATTTTGGCTTTTTAAACAATAACATGTTTTTTTTTGCATTGGAAACAGCACCTGTTCCAGCATCGAGGATTGTAAAACATTGGAATGGAATGATTTATTAAAATCTTGCATTCCTTTCAAAGATGGACGATCAGAAGAGAAATTAATGGACCGAAAAAAAATGGGATTTTTATTCTTAATTTTGTAAATTTGACAATGTAAAGTGAAAAATATTTCTGTTCATAAAATGTTTGTTCTATGATAATTTCGTTTAGGATCATTTAAAATCAATACGCGATTATTTCAGCAGGCGTTATTATTCTGATGCTTACATTTAAATTAATATATATAAATAAGTTTAACATTTGAATATGTAAAATGTTGTTTGGACATGTTAAAAATATTAAAAATTAATATTTAATAATAAAAATAATAATATTAATGAAAAAATAATAACAATAATAATGATCTGTATTGAAACCAGGTAAGTAAATCATGCACAAGGCAGAAAATAATACTGTTTGGTCCTTCATAACACCTGTGCCAAGAAAATATGGCTTGATGAAGAAGTTGCTAATCCAGGTCACCAGCACTACAATTTGTTCAACCAGCCATGAATATCCTGCTAACAGCATCATCATTATCATCATCGTCATTATCATGATCGTCATCGTCGTCATCATCATCGTCATAATCATCATCATCATCGCCATCGTTGCCATAGCCCAGCAATGGTCACCCCATAATCATTAGGATATGCTGAATTTTTCATTATAAAAAAGCGATGTTATGTTTTTCATCAATAATTTATTCTTTCATATCATGGTTTTGGGCACCCCGTCATAACAGCCCGGCGACAGAATAGCCCCGACAAAACAGCCCCGTCAAAACAGCCCGGCGTCAAAATAGCTCAAGACAAAACAGCCCCGACAAAACCGCCCCGACAAAACAGCCCCGTCGAAACAGCCCGGCGTTAAAATAGCCCAGGACGGGAAAATCCCGTCAAAATGGCCCCGTCAAAATAGCCCCGACAAAATAGCCCGGCGACAAAATAGCCCAGGACAAAACAACCCGGCGACAAAATAGCCCGGCGACAAAATAGCCCCGTCAAAACAGCCCTGTCACCAGGGTCGGACTGGCTTAAAAAACCGGCCCGGGAACTTTTATTTAACTCCTACTTTGATCAACTTAAACATAAGAAACACTAGAGTCTAAAATTTCTATCCACTATTAACTATTATAACAGCTTTTTCATCGTTTCACTAGTCGATGCTAAAACATCAATGATTTCATTGTTATTGATTCTTGGAAAAGAGTCTTTCTCACAAGACATCAGCATGAATGATCGTAGAATTGACTGGTTCAGAAAATTTCTTAATCTGTTCAAAACGTATTTCAATTTTGAAAACGACCCCTCACAAGCAACTTGTGATCAGGATAATGTCAACACAAATTTGTAAGCCAGATACAAATTTGAATAAGCAAGACTATGCAAATTAAACTTCTGGAGAACAATAATAACAACAAACAATACTCAAAACGATCAAAGCATTCAAGCCACTAATTTCGAATTAAATTTTGATTCAGTTTCACAACATTTTTAAAAAATACTTTGACATGGAGTTATCATGGGGCTATTTTGACGGGGCTATTATGTCGCCGAGCTATTTTGTCGCCGGGTTGTTTTGTCCTGGGCTATGTTGTCGCCGGGCTATTTTGTCGGGGCTATTTTGACTGGGCCATTTTGACGGGATTTTTCTGTCCTGGGCTATTTTGACGCCGGGCTGTTTCGACGGGGCTGTTTTGTCGGGGCGGTTTTGTCGGGGCTATTTTGTCTTGAGCTATTTTGACGCCGTGCTATTTTGACGGGGCTGTTTTGTCGGGGCTATTCTGTCGCCGGGCTGTTATGACGGGTCACCATGGTTTTGTAGTCATGGTGGTTAGCATTACAACATTGTTACATGACTGAGATGGATATCTTCATCGCCGTCGTCGTCATCGTTGTCGTCGTCGAACCATCATTATCATCGACATCGTCGTCGTCGTCATCATCATCATTCGTGTTGTCGTCGTCATCAAAAGCAATTCAATAACGATCAGACACATCCTAGCAACACTCAGAACAAAAAGGAATCTAATAAAAACCTTCCAATTATTTCCAGGTTGGTTGAGTGAGTGAGT
>JAJTWR010000067.1:850000-1080000 GCA_021613335.1 Whitmania pigra
TTTTTTTATTGAGAAATACTTTTTTTTAATTATTTTTAAAATGAGATAACTGCACGATGGAAACATTTTACATTGTCGGTTGATTATATTTGATTATTATCATTTTTTTAATTAATTGAAAATAAATGATTAATAACGGCTGAACTACCGAAGTTCACTTTTAGATCATTACAATGAAATAATAATATTAAAAAGTATATAATTTATCACTCTTACTAGCTCAACATAGTGAAAATCATCAACGATGACGATGATGATGATGATAATGAAAGTGATGATGAAAAACGAAGATGGCGCTGACCAAATGAGGTATCGAGAGGAAAAGCAGCTGACGACATGAGATTGTCACACCGAATGACCCTGAGCTTAGAAGCAGCTAATGAACTCAGCTGATGGCGCAATAACAGGGATAATAAACAGGCGAGAGGCGCCAATTACGTGCTTCCATCTCTTTGATCCAACAACGAGATGACGCTCAACGTTTTTCCAACTCCTCGTTTATCTGGAAATGAATGAACCAATTTACAAGAAGTCTGAAGATGTGACATGCAAAAAACATTTCGCAGGCAGAACATTTTGTCAGTTCTACAAAGATATCCAGGGTTATGAGGTAAGGTTTGGAGTTAGGTATAGGGTTAAGGGTAGAGGTATGGCCAAGGTCAAGGATAGGGGTAAGAATAGGAATAGAGTTAAGCACGAAAAGTAGCTGCATGCGAAGTGATAGACCTAATTTTTAAGACCAATCGAAGGTGCTTCATTCGATTTGATTCGTTATGCTGGAAATGGATTTTGAAAAATTACACGCCGCTGGAACTTAAAACCATATTGAATCATCCAGCCGACCAGCCCATAATCAAGTTAGGCGAGGATGATTTAGCACGCACCTGGAAAACTGTCTCAGGCGCGAGCGCTAATAAACAGCGCCACGGTTCGCGATCACCTCCTCGCTACAAGAACCATCGCTCAGAGAACCACGGGGGAAAAAGCCAGTCTCCGTGCATGTTATGGAGGGCATTTGTCTCCTGTCTACCGGTGCTCTTGGGCTTCAAATCCTGTTCTGGGATGAATTCCTTGCTTCTTTTAACAGGGCTGAGTTGAATTATCGTCGGACATGGAAAGTCCCGTGTTTTTGTTTTTAGGTGGAAAGAACATGCATGCTATGGGAGATATTTAAAACAGAAAATTTATAAAAAAATAAGATTTAAAAATTTAATGTTATTAAATTATTCTAATCCAAATATTAATCTAATCTAAATGCATTCTAATCCACCAATATTATTATTATTGTTATTATTATTATATATAATTAATACATATTTTAAATTAATAATAATTTTAAATTGCATTATTATACATATATTACATTATTTCATAATATTATAGTAAATATTGTTACGCTACAATTGTACACCCATCCTGCTTGGGTGGTTTGAGGAACTGAAGGTCAGAAGAAGAAATAAATGAGTGTCTTTCGGTTGGACCTATTGAAATGCTACTCTCTTCTGGAGCCCATCTATCAGTTCGAGACATATACTGAAATGAATATACTGGTTACGTAATTAAATTTAATTTGTTAATTAATTAATTGTTCTTTTATTTATCACTTAAGTGATTCAATTAACAAAACAATTAACATTAATAATAGTATTAATAATAATTAAAATAACATTCATAATTATAATTGCAATAGAAAAAATATTTTTAGTAATAACAACGATAATAACAATAACTACTCCAACGTTTCATAAAAAAAAATTAATCTCCTAAATCGAGATAATAATCAAACAAACACAGAAAAAAAAACAGTCACGCGACAGTTTATTAAAAATAATATCTGTGGCACACTCACGGACAAATAGTGCAACAAATAACGTGCTGGTCAGGATATTTATGGCGGGAAAATATTCCTGATGGCAGAAACAGCAGAACATTGTTTGCCTCACGCTTCCCTCCGAGTTTTATGACATCATGGAGGTTAAAAATGGTGGAATTCGACGGAAAAATATTGGAAATATTACCCTGGAACTATTTATTTACGATGGTGTTGTTTTGGTTGTTGCTGTTGCTGTTGTCGTCGTCGTTGTTGTTGATGCTGTTGCTGTTTTTGATGATGACGATGACGATGACGATGATGATGATGATGGTGATGATGATGATGACGTTGACGATGACGATGACGATGATGATGATGATGGTGATGATGATGATGACGTTGACGATGACGATGACGATGATGATGATGATGATGATGATGATGATGATGATGTTATTGTTTTTGTTGTCATTGCTGATGTTGTCATTATTATTGGTGTTTTCCTTGTTTTTGTCATTACAATTAGTAATAACAGAATAATAACATTAAAATCTTATTTCTGAAATAATTAACGAAACAATAATCCCGTCTGAAATAATAATATAATAATAATAAAGTCAATCATTGTCTAATAACATAAAAATTCAATAAATACTGGTTAGCCATTTCAATCAATAACAACTAAATGAGATTATGTTATATAATAACAAAAAAGAATATTGTCAATTTACACATCTTATATTGAATAAAATGTTTCCCCTTTTAAAAAAATCCTATTCAATGGAGCGCAAGAATTTTTATGTCAGCCATGTTGGCCACATTAAAATGGAACATTTTAACGTCCATGCTGAAAATCCATTCAGTTTCAAGAGTTTATCCGCCATTTTGAAATAATAATAGTAATAATAATAACAACAATAATAATAATAATAATATAATAATAATAATAATAATAATAATAATAATAACAACAACAATAATAATAATAATAATAATAATAATAATAATAATAATATATAATAATAATAATAATAATAATAATAATAATAATAATAATATATAATAATAATAATAATAATAATAATAATCATAATAATAATAATAATATAATAATAATAATAAGAATAATAATAATAAATAATAATAATAATATAATAATAAGAATAATAATAATAATATAATAATAATAATAATAATAATAATAATCATAATAATAATAATAATATTAGTATTGTTATTAAGACAATGAAGATATTGATGGCATCGCAGACTTACTGATGATAACATCATGGTGACGTCATTTGCTCACGTGGCATCCCATGTTGCTCGATGTCCTCAGTCCTGTCACGTCTTTCATTCTTCAATCCATCAATCTGTCATGAGATTTTGTCTCACAATTTTTTTGTTATGCTGTTGAGAATTTATTCAGATTCACCAAGAATTCAGTGAACTGAAAGAAATACTGGAATTAAAAATTAAAAATTATTAATAGCAATAATAATAATAACAATATTTGATTTGCGGAAGTTTATAAAATTAGAATTTAAATTGAGAAATCGTTTGCATTCAAACGTTGTCGCCCATAAACAAATGCGCCTTCATCAACATCTTCATCATCATCAATTAGCCCATGACATTTCCATTAATGTTAATTTCAAATTATAAGGAAAGTATATTTGGAAATATTATATTATATTATATTATATTATATTATATTATATTATATTATATTATATATATTATATTATATTATATTATATTATATTATATTATATTATATTATATGATATTATATTATATTATATTATATTATATTATATTATATTATATTATATTATATTATATTATTATTATATTATATTATATTATATTATATTATATTATTATTATATTATATTATATTATATTATATTATATTATATTTTATTTTATTATATTATTCCAATTATTCGTTAAAAGACTGCGTGCAACTCACGAGACAATTTTATAAATGACGTTATAATCTTCCGACATCTCAATTCATCTTTTGAACGAATGTAATTTCATGATTGATTCTACAATAATTTCTTTATTAAAAAAAAATAAATAACAAATTTACAATTTACTTCATCATCATCATCATCATCAAATCAACAACATATACAACAAGTACTTGAAAGTTTTTGCACGCAGAACCGGCGGGAGTCACAAAACATCTTCACTGGAAATTCTGGCATCTTTTCCATCCTGGATTTGTGACGTCAATTGGCGAATAAGGAAGGTTAGGAAATGGATGAAAAAAATAAATAGATGAATGTAATAACAAGAATAATATGTTAATAAGCATAATATTATTATCATCGTTTGAATGTAATGTAAAGCTACGCACATCATTATTTAAAAACATTTTTACACTGTTTATTCTACAAAATAAACAAAAAACAACCGGTGCAATTTCACTTTATTGTAAAAATATTTTTGAATGAAATATTGTTCAAGTATTTTCCTCATTAGAAAAGGAGTAATTAGTAATCAGTAAAAGATAATAAAGGGGATTATTTGTAAATTATTAATATTAAAAATATTTTTATTCTCCCTCAGAAGTCCGACTTTTTGCAATAAATATTTGTTTAAACCAATTCTCGAAAGCCACCAAAAAATCTTGAAATTCTGCAAAAACAAATGGATCTCAGCACTTGAGGATTCTTCGACAGCATTAAAATGTTAACAGGAAACCCTAAAAAAACATCGTCACCATAGTCGTCATCACTATCATCATCTTCATCATCACCATCATCACCATCGTCATCATTATCGTCGTCATCATCATTCGTTTAATCGATTCGATTCGCACTTGGATCCTCCTCCCCAGAATTCTTTCCACCCACAACATCACATCACACAACATCACAGCCCACAACATGGCATAAGTTGTGGTCTTTTGATTCTTTGGGGCGAAAATAAATTATTTGTCTCCCTTGAAATGAAAATTTTGATTATTTTAATGTTAATTATATTATTGTCAATAAACTTGTAATAATAATAGCAGATAATGATAACAATAATAATAGTGGATAATGATAACAATAATAATAATGGTGATGATAATAATGATGATAATGCCAGTGATAGTGAATTGAGTGAAATTATTATTTTTATTATTATTATTATTGTTATTATTATTATTACTATTATTATTTTTATTTATTTATTTTTTTTTATTATTATTATTAGGTTGACCGAGTGTTATCAATAACTTAATATAATTGTCATTATTGGCTCCAATTATAATTATAAATAACGATCTTCGTCTCAGTAATAATAATAATAATAGTAACGGCAACAAATAAATAAAAATGAATAATTAAAATCGAAAAAAGTAATAATAAAAGTTGAGATTGAAAAGGTCCCCTTTGAAAACCCGATTACAAATGCATTCATCATAAGCAACGTCCCATGCCCATCTCATAATTGCATTCCATGACATCGTGACGACGATGACAATGATAATGATGACGACGATGAAGATGACGGGATTGATGATGATAATGATGACGATGACGATGGCGTTAATGATGACGACAGCAATGACAACGATGTTGATGATGTTGATGGTGATGACCATTATCGCGATGGTGGTGGTTGTGATGAAGTTACCAACATAAAAATGTTGAACCCTTAGTTTCCGGGCTTGAACGACAAATGATTTTATTTTAGCGCCAAAAATTTCAATGCGCCTAATATTTTAAAAGGAAGTTCAAAAACAAAGAAAAGCTACATAATTCTTTCAGAATATAAAAACTTTTAAAATCACAGCTGAAATAAATAAGATTTTTACTTTAGATTCATAGACTGAGACGGAACAAAAATGTCTTTGTGAAGTATCATATTTCTAGTCAAACATAAAAGTAAAAATAAATAAATAGGTAATTCATGTCGTTTGTGAAATAATAATAATAATAATAATAATAATAATATTAATAATCGTAATATTTATTTGTTGCTGATTATGACTGTGATGGCGGCGGATAACGTATGCTGATGCTGGTGATTTAAAACATATGACAAAATCACTGTTCAATCATTTTAAAATGTTTTGTTTAAATATTAATACAATTATTTAAACTATAAATATTGATATAATTGACAATTATTAATAGAAAAGTTATTATTAATATTAAATACAATATTTTTAATTTTCTTTTATTATATATAATAATGAACTACTATTATTTACTTTATGTCATTATTATTGTAAATATGAAATACATTGAAAAATTAATTGTATTCATATTTTATCAATTTAATCTCATTCATTTCTCATGATTACATTTTAATATTTGTCATCTTATTTCATTTTCTTCAGGAACGTGACGATTGCCATGACGACGATGACGATGACGATGATGATGACGATGACAATGTTGACAATGATGACGTTTACGATATTAACGGTTATTAAGGGTCCCAAGTATCATTCATTTGCAAAATTAAATTCGCATTAATTATTCCGAATGTAATATTCTTCCTCGATCGTCATAATAATGCCCGGCGTAATTATGGGTGCATAAATAATTCTTTGAAATAGTACTCCGGTCTAAAAGAAAATAAAAATCTATTAAATTCAACATTGTCACAAAACAGCAGACGAATCTGACCAGGAAGCAGAATCGTGTCCTATAAAAGTAAAAATTGGCGGGAAATTGTTTGGCGTCACAAATTATTGGACCACGGTGCTAGTGGAAGTGAAATGCTTTGGGAAGTGGTACTACGTGCTTCTTTGTGGTCGGAAACTAAATTCTTTTTTCTGGATTTAAGTTATTTTGTTAGCCTTAAAAAAAGGAAGTTGATTGTTAAGTAACAATTTTTATAATGTATAAATAATATATAATCAGTCTTTTGTAGTATTATTTCAAAATATTATTTTTTTGCATTATAACATCAAATTGTACGATGTTGCATACATTATTTTAAAAATTATCTTTAGTTTAAATTTTACGCATTTCTGGTGTAAATTAGATTCATGCTTTTTTTTATATTTTTCCAGTCAGTTTCTTGTTTCGTTAAGAAAATCTAAACTCGTGAGATTAAATTTTTACACTTTTTTCAGAAAACATCCAGCTGTGTTAGGCGCCATGCAACAAGTTTTCATTAATTCGCGCCAAAGTCGTGAGAGCGAGCAGACGAGATGAGGATTTAGGCGCCAAAAAAGCAGACTCCTTTCGACCTCTGACTTTTCTGTCATTCTTCTGCGTTACTGCTTATTTGGCTGCCAACATATCAATTATGCCTTTGTTCCAGATTAGCTTCCAAAGCCGCAAGTCATTCACAAATGAGAATTGATTCATTCTCAATCGAGCTAAAAGAAAGGAAGAAAGGTTTTTCTCGCCACAAATCCATGCTTTATGATGCGTGAAGGCTATTACAATTGTTCGTAGGGTTATTAACTTTTATTTATTGTATTCATTTGTATATTTTTGTATCGTTTTCTTATCTCGTGCATTTATAGTGTCTCAATTTGTTTGTGTCTTTTCTACTATGCCATAATTACATTTGGTTTATAACCTGGAATGTTGCAAATTAAACAACCTCTGATCATCAAAAGTGGACAAGAAAAAGCAATCCAATTACGTTAGTTAAACATTATATTTGTTAAGCATTGCATTGGTTGGGTATTAAATTTGTTAAGCATTAGTTGAAAGATCACTGCGTGAATGTTCCCTTATAACGAATGAGCGGTGACCCGTCATAACAGCCCGGCGACAGAATAGCCCCGACAAAACAGCCCCGTCAAAATAGCCCGGCGTCAAAATAGCTCAAGACAAAACAGCCCCGACAAAACCGCCCCGACAAAACAGCCCCGTCGAAACAGCCCGGCGTCAAAATAGCCCAAGACAAAATAGCCCCGTCAAAATGGCCCTGTCAAAATAGCCCCGACAAAATAGCCCGGCGACAAAATAGCCCAGGACAAAACAACCCGGCGACAAAATAGCCCCGCGACAAAATAGCCCCGTCAAAATAGCCCCATGTCAAAGTATTTTTAAAAAATGTTGTGAAACTGAATCAAAATTTAATTCGAAATTAGTGGATTGAATGCTTTGACCGTTTTGAGTATTGTTTGTTGTTATTATTGTTCTCCAGAAGTTTAATTTGCATAGTCTTGCTTATTCAAATTTGTATCTGGCTTACAAATTTGTGTTGACATTATCCTCATCACTAGTTGCTTTTTGAGAGGTCGTTTTCAAAATTGAAATAGGTTTTGAGCAGATTAAGAAATTTTCTGAACCAGTCAATTCTACGATCATTCATGCTGATGTCTTGTGAGAAAGACTCTTTTCCAAGAATCAATAACAACGAAATCATTGATGTTTTAGCATCGACTAGTGAAACGATGAAAAAGCTGTTATAATAGTTAATAGTGAATAGAAATTTGAGACTCTAGTGTTTCTCAAGTTTAAGTTGATCAAACTAGGAGTTAAATAAAATTTCCCGGGCCGGTTTTTTAAGCCAGTCCGACCCTGGTGACAGGGCTGTTTTGACGGGGCTGTTTTGTCGGGGCTATTTTGTCGCGGGGCTATTTTGTCGCCGGGTTGTTTTGTCCTGGGCTATTTTGTCGCCGGGCTATTTTGTCGGGGCTATTTTGACGGGGCCATTTAGATGGGATTTTTCCGTCCTGGGCTATTTTGACGCCGGGCTGTTTCGACGGGGCTGTTTTGTCGGGGCGGTTTTGTCGGGGCTGTTTTGTCTTGAGCTATTTTGACGCCGGGCTATTTTGACGGGGCTGTTTTGTCGGGGCTATTCTGTCGCCGGGCTGTTATGACGGGGTGCCCGAATGAGCAAAAGTCTAAAGCAGGGGTCTCCAAAGTACGGCCCGACTTATAAATGGAAGATACAAATGGAATCATTTGCAATCCAATGACATCCTGAAAGACAAATTTAAAGAAGGACATTTGATAAAACTTTACGAATTCTGAATTCATTTCAGCCTTTGGCACTGTTTATTTGTGTGAGAAGACTTTTTCTAAGATGAGGTACATGAAATCCTGCTACAGATCGCAAATGTCTGATGAACATTTAAATTTCTTACTCACGATCGGAAAAATTTATTTTGAACTGCAGTTGGATAGAATTATGACAGAAAGTCATCAGTTTCATGTTTATCACATTGATCAGTACTAACGAAAAGTCACGTTGCTTAATTTTGATATTCTGAGTTGCAATTCCGCACTGCATCAGGCATCAGGAATAAATAGCTTGTTAGCAGTTATTCATTCGTTTTCTTTGGTAAATTGAATTTGCACCATAGCTCCGCAATAAATAACTTTTTATTAATTTACCGTAATTTAATCATTTTAATAATTTTTGTCAAAACTTCAGAAGTCAGCATCATCTCTTAAAATATTTAACATTTAATTGAGAAACTGATGTAATTGGCAACTTTTCACGCTGACTTGTAAACAACTGAAACATCGCTCGCTTTCCAGCTCATGTTTTCGTTGCGATGAGTGCAGGTGAACTTCCCTTTCCAAACCTCAGAATTTCTGATTCCAGCTTTTTAGATGAAATAACTGAAAGGCACAAATGTTCAAAATGCGGAAAGTCGAAAATGTATTACTGCTACAATTGCTTCCTACCTCTTGATTACCTTAAAGACAGGATCCCTCAAGTTAAGGTGGACTTATTTGTACATAAAATACGATTTTTAATACTAGAAATTTTTTCCAAATCATCTGAGTTATGCAACGGACTACAATCAAATAAAATAAATACCAGAGATTTACCTCTGTTCAACATTGAACGCCTACTGATTCTTGTGATGCTTGCTTAAAGCAATCGATTTTTATTATCAATTTTGACTTTTTTTTAGATAATTGTTGTTGATTAACAATTTCAATTAATTTTTAGCTCCCTATCAAGGTGGATGTCATAAAGCATCCAGGCGAGGTTTGTGGTAAAAGCACGGCAATTCATGCCGCCATTCTGGCTCCTGAAGATGTGAGGATCCACATCTACCCCAACATTCCTGATTATGATTCTCACAAGACACTGCTACTTTATCCTTGTGATGAATCAAGGAGCTTGAAAGACTACATGAGCGGTGACATCTCGACCAACAAATTGACAGGGAACAATATTTCCGTCGAGAGAGTTGTTTTCATCGACAGTACATGGTTCCAGGCCTTCAAAATATTCTCAGATCCCAAGCTAAAAGGTTTGTTCAAAACCAAAACTATGCGAGATCGTAACCACCTCAATATAATTGGCATAACAAAATAAGATAAAATTACTCTTCTATTTTAACAAATTATTATTTTATAATAATATATCATAATAACATTTGAATTGATCCAATCCTCACAAGAAGTTACAAAATCGATGACATTTTAGGGATACCAAGAGTGGAGATAGACAGCCACGACACGAAATTCTGGAGGTACCAACTCGACAAGCCTACCACTTATCTGTCGACCATCGAAGCCATTTATTACTGCATTAAGGAGTACGACGACATCACCAAGACAAACCTTCCAAATAACATCTCATGTCCTCAAATCTCAAATATTTCAGACAAGATCAAAGTCTCGACTGACAATTTCGATGATTTGCTATTTTTCTTCTCCTTTTTCTACAGGAAAATCAGAAGGACTGCCATCGAGGAGGGAAGAACCTTGAAGTCTTACACCAATCAGAGGAGAGGAAAAAAAAAGAACAACCAATAATCATCAAGGATTTTATTTTTAAAATGTCGAAGATTTGCAGATTTTAAAAACAACATCGTTTTCAACATCTTCATTGCAACATCTGTACTTAAGAACTGAACTAAATAGTTATGTACATTCGTACTAAACATTAACCAATCAAAACAGGGCAAAATTAAAATTTAATTACATAGTCTTTAAGGTGTCTACAAAAAGGTTGAGGTGTCTTGATGGTCAACTAATGAGTCTGTTGTTGACTGACCCTCGATTTTATGCGAGCCATTTGCCTCCTAAACAGCTCAGGATTTGTGAAGAAGTTGATGTAGAGATTCCTTTCCTCTGCAAGGAACCTGTCTGATTTCAATGCCTGAAAGTTTCAGCATAGTCTTAATTCTTAATCACAATTAGTGAATGGCCTGATTAATTGTTCAAGTTGGCATTCTTTTTATGTTTTGTGGCCCATCAGGCATGTTGGGTTGAAAGGGTCGTGTTTCCACATGCAGCGGTAAGGGCAATTATGTTCGAAACCCAGCCAGCACTGCTCCCTGGCATGCCATGTAAATGGTCAACAAGAAGTGCCTCTGAAGCTGAGCATATGCCATTATATAAATTAAGTAGATTTACATTTGAACTAGTAATTTCTCAACTAAAAACACATCAAAGAGCATCAAGCATGCATATCGTTCATGAATTCATTGCAATAACTCAGACTGATATGAAATACAATCAATAATCTTAAGTATGATAATGCCAGGCAAGAATAAGATTATAATAAATTAGTTCCGTCAAAAATATGATGACAAATTATTATGTAAAACCGATTAGCTACCAACAATATTATGAAAATAATAATTTAACTCAGCCAAGAATAAGATTGCAACAGATTAGTGTCAAAAATACAATTATAATAAATTAATGCAGTCAAATCCTGCTCACCCCTTTCTTCTTCTCCAAGTCCCTCACCGTTTCCCCGACAAATTTCTCTAGTTTTTGCAGAGCATCGTCGAGGTCTGCCATCAGCACAACTATGGACTGAGGCAGCATCAGTTGAGCGAGTCCAAATTCAACAAAACCGTCTGCTTGCTTTGCCAGCGATTTCAGGGAGGATGGTTTGAGACAAGCGGTGGGAAATAACTTCATGCACTCTGTTATCTCCTTGTTTCTGTAGTCAGTGTTTTTGACAATGAAACATTTTTAATGTCTTGTAATTAATGATTTATTAAGTGGTAATGATTGTAGCTCCTAATGTTATCTCTGGAATTACAGCTATCATATGAACTAGTATTTACCATTAGTAATAATGTATTTTCTTATTGTGGTTTTCAATGGCTTAAATAAAATTGAGAAAGAAAACCAAACAAAAAAATAATAATAACAATAATGATCTGTTGACATCTCCAATACTAATGAAAACTCTCAGCTACAAAATGGAAGATGAACTCACAGGATGAATGCTCCTTCCTCCGCCATGTTGTTGAACAGTTTCTTGTTCAAATTCAAACTCTGATTCTTTTGGAAAACAATTCTGCACTTCTCAAGTAGGTCCTCTGCAGTCAGTTGCAGTTTGGAGGCAAACACTGATGATGATGATGATGACGATGGTAAAGTGATGATGCTGTTCAACTGGTGAAGGAAAGTCTCCTTGGAAAGGATTGGCATTGAGGGGGTTTGGGCTTTCGACATCGTCAGTTTTTCTTCCAAGATTTTCTGTTGGCAATTATTAATAGTGTTATTATTAAATTATAATTTTTGTGAAGTTTTGTTAAATGATTCAGTAAAAATAGTTAAATACTAAAAGCTTTAGTATAATTAGCCTGCAATTTAGTATTTAAAAGATTTTTTTAAATAAATGATTGATTCGATAAATGATGAAAGATTTTTTTAAATAAAAAGCAACTATATGATTTTAATTGGATTGGTTGTTATAAATATAAATTTATAAATTATTAGAACAACAAAAATGAAAATAGAAATCTAACGGTTCTCGAGTCAGATTGCATCTTGTTGTTGTTGATGAAGTTGTAGGTGGTCTTAAGAACACCATTGATCTCCATGTGGTCCTTCATCTCCAAACTGAGGACCAAAAACATGAATTCATTGCGAGCTTTCTCGGCGACAAGTTTTTCGACGATTCTCTTCTGATTCTCGAGCAACTGCTTCTGGGAGGAGCACTTGCTTTCGTAATTCCTCAGCAAAATGTTTGACACTTCCAAATTGCCTATTCTCTTGCTTTGCTTTGAGATGATGCTGGAGAGCAGATCTCTGATATCATCAGTTAGAGCCTTGTATTCCTTTTCGAGGTCAAAATGTATTTCCCTCATGAGGTCTGCATCCTCGGGAATGAAGGAGAATTCGATGTCTCCCATGTTCAGGGTAAGGAAGTCCCGCAAGGCACGATTCTCCGCCTCCTTCGTGACTGCTTTGACGAATTTTATCTGGTACGACGAGATTATTTCCTGCATCATTTGCAACTCTTCTTGCTGACGTGCCACCAAATGTTCACTGTCTCCGACCTCAGCCAGGCTTTTGCAATCCAAATTTTCTCTGACAGGATTTTTGAGAAATGAACTTTTGATGTGAGTAAAGCATCCTTCTCCAAATGACTTCATGGTGTCCTCAGTCATGTTGACATTTGAACTCGTTGAAAACAAATGTTTTGCATAGTTAGAAAGTTCTCTCAAGAATTCGTCGTCTTGTTTTTGAAAACGATCAAGCGAAACTTGGCTCACAAATAAATTCAAATTTGGAGTCATCACGGAGCTTGATGTATAGTTATGTTCACTTCCAAAGTTTTTGTAGTGGGTCATGAGGTTATCCAGTGCAGGTAATAAAGAGTTTACAGCCTCATCGTAACTTTGGTCAGCTGCCTTTACATTGGAAATTTCCCTTTCATATTCAGAGCCTGCAATTTTCAAGGCCTTCTCAAGTTTTGCTTGTTTTTCAATAATGGATGATCTGTGTTCTTCTAGTACGTTTCGCTGTTTTGTTAATAAATTCTTGCGCTTTTTGACTGATCTGATTTGACTTTCAGTTTCCTCAATTTGTTTCTTAACAGCTTCGATTCTTTTACTCGGATCGTCGGCATAAAGATGATCATCAATAAACATGGAATTTTTTGATCGCTCTATCATTAGAGCCTCTTCCAATCTTTCATTATCTAGGACAAGACCTCCAGAACTTTTCAACTGCTCAAACCTAGAAGTTAATTAAACATTACATTGAAATTAAATAAATTTAGTTGGCTATTTAGTATGACGCTTTACCTTGAAATTTCTTCAGGCATGATTACGTTTTCTGAAGATAGGTCGTGGGTTAGCCATTGCATGAAATCTTTGGTTTCTTGATTGTCAAACATCCAATCAAAACTATCGGCATCTAATTCATTCGATTTCGGAAATCCAATTTCATCGAGAAAGTTAATAAAATCCTGGCCACTCATCCTCGCGATAAAAATCAATATAGATTGATATATATATAGACACACTTAGAAAATTCGAACGTGTTTACGATACGAAGCCCACGATGGCACTGTTTTTATATTTGTATTTACCGCAATTCAATGTCTTACTACATTCATTTTCGATTCTGTTATGAAAAATGTATTTGTTCAAGTGAAAAGTAGGTGATAACAAAGCATTTAATTGTACAGATTGACAACGATAATTGTTGATTTTAATGAAAACATTTGAATTTAATAAAATAATGTTATCATATTAATGGCTTTTCGAATATTTTAGGTTGATACTTAGTAAATTTGTACAGCCAGTCTTTAATTTTTACGAGTTTGTAATATAATCAAATTTAATTTTGAAGAAGGCAAAGTCAATTCAGCAACAAGGATCTATCCATGTTCGCAGCTTCATAATATTTTTTTTTAAATGCTTTAGAGTGGAAACTTTTTTAATTAAATTTATTTTGACGCTGTTTAATGATTTAACATTGCTTTAATGTATTTATTGACTAGATTTAAGTATTTTGCATATTGAAAGCGTACGTTTTGACAGCAGAATAGGCGTTCGCATTCATTGGGTTTTATTTAAATTTATGGCTTGCAGATGAGAATACAGTTTTAACCCCATTAGAGATTGGTATGAATAAAAAATGTTCAAGAAATAACTTTGTTACAATTCAGAATAGTATAAAACTTTTCACGGTAAGCGTTTTTCACGGCATTCATTGTTGATTCCTCATCGAGAAATCAACCTTAATAGCTGATGTCATGAATTAAGAAATCTAACTGTAACTGTAACTGAGGGCTCGATGGAAGCTCGAATATGAATCCCGTTGTGGGAGAAGTAATCGTTCTAATCATCTGGTTATGGTTTACAACAGTAACAATGGAACAGCTAGTATTGCGACATAACTCTTTACAAAATACGTCTACGCTCGAATGTCTGGGTTTTGATGTCATTTAAAGGATGTAAATAATGTTGATTATCGGCGTTTTAATGTGTCTTTTACGAAAAGGTTCGATTCAACGTTTCGTTTGCTCTCGAATACATATAGAAATTCATTCGTTAACCTTGTTAAATAATTCTATATTTCTTAACCGCTGGCATTTAATCTACAATTTCAATCAAGCTTGTTTTTGCGAGTATTTTGTAGTTTTATTCACATTTCCATCGATTTTATTTACTTTTCCGTGGTCATAAAAAAACTAAGGACGTTCGGTAAAACACGTTGGCTTAGGGTTTGTCCAAAAGTACCATGAGCCAGAAGCGTTTCTTTAGATTGCCCTTTGGAGAAAGTAGTGAAGACAAAATTCTAGGTGTTCCTGACAAAGTTTTGGGTCGATTTTTGAAAATATATTCTAAATCCTCAACAATGAACAAGATTGGCTTTTCTATAGGCAACGCGGCTGAAAACCTGGCTCCAGAGTCAAGAATAGAGCTTTGCAACTCGAATGAAGCTGACAAACGAATAAATGATGGTGATACAAGCTTACTGGCAGTTACGATTTCAAGTCAGTGTTTACAGGCAGACATTGAAATTCATTTGGACGGGAGTTACGTGATCCATTGGGTCATGCTATACGGAGGAACGTCAGAAAAACATGGTCTGTTTATAATGAATTATGTTGAAATAAATAATTTATGTAGCGCTGTGTGCCTTAGCGTCAGAGGAGTTTTTCGTTAAACATTAATATAGCGCTCCAACCCAAGAGCAGTGCAAGCTGAATTTCGAACACGTCACAATGTTCAATCAATTTGATCCTTTAAGGCCAACTTATTCTATTTTCAAATCCTTTTTCAGGTCAGCAAGCATTTAATAAATTTCATTTAACAAAATAAAAAAGACTAGTAAGATATTTTATTTACTCTTCTCTTAATACTTGCGTCCCTTTCCATCGTCTAAAAGGCAAGTTGATCGGAGAAGCCGTTTTTGCTGTCGAAAAGTTTGGAATGCGATCAGAAGCATGCGGCTCGTCGAGGGTGCCCAGGTGGAGGCAATCGGAACAAGGCATCAGGGTCAACTGCGCCAATACTCACAGATTCCACAACAAGGTCATGATTCGGATGAAATCAACTCCCGTTTTAGTTGCTGAGGTTGAGGCTTTCACGTTAGGTAATTTATTAATGTGTTAATGAGATGCTGCATACTCGAATATAAAATGTAAGCAGAATATCGATGCTATTAAATTGTGAAGTATTATTAAAATGGTATCTTAATAAATTAAGTAATTTATTAGTGAGATGCCAGATTTTTAAAAAGAATATTATCGATGCTAAATAAATATACACAGTGGGTGGAATTTTATAGAAACGCCTATCGTAGCCTATCTAACAGGGGTTAAAAATTCTTCAAACTATGGCGAAACATTTGGGAAGTTCTTGTTTTCAATTGTTAGTTTCAATTAATAGAATGATAATAGCTTTATGTTTTAGAAGGATCATATGTCTGTAAATATCTCAAAGTTGTTCAGAAAAAAAATCGAGTTTATGATCCGGTCAATATCTCCATAGCTCAACCTAATTGAATATGTTTAGGGAATGATTGGGGAACAATGAAATATATAAAGATGGGAAGACATATTTTAAGATCAAGGAAAAGCTTGTTGGCAGAGACCATAATGAAGGCATAGAATTACCTGGAAAAGGAGTAATTTGAAGAAAACCACTAAATCATATAAATGCATAAATGCACATAAACGTTTTAAATAATAAAGGGCAAGTCACTTATGTTTGGAAAAAAATTAATTATATAATAATTTTGCCATAAATTTAATTTTTCCAAATGATTGTAACCCTTTTCTAAGACATAAAAAGGATGTCTCGATGAATTTCCATCCATCATTTGATCAATTAAAAAGAAATGTTACATAAGTATACAGCATCGTAATGCACATATAAATTCCAAACTCAGCATTGATTATAAACATTTACGAGTTATGCTAAAATTAAATATTTCTTCTAACTGAAGTATTATATTACAGATATTCAAAATGCGTTTTGAAATTCAAAATAGAATATGTAATATTCATAAATTATAATACAATATTGAATAATAATAAAATATTTAAAGTTTTAAATTGTAGAAATGTTATTTTTTAGCTCCCATCGCTGAAGACACAGTTTCCCTGTACAGGGGTTGTTTCAATAAATTCGAGGAAATTATTCTAATTATAATCGACGATTTGAACCTCTGCCAAAAGTTCTGTCTAGAAAGATCTTTCACCATAGCAGCAATCAAAGTTAATATTTATACAACATTATTTGTGGATTGAAATTATTAATTTTTATTGTCTTTATGATTAGTATGTTATAAAGTATATTAATAGTCCTGATAATTTGTTATCTGTTATTTTTAAAGACGGCTTAGGCTGAGATTAAACCATACATAGAACTTAATTAATTTCTTAGGCATAATTTGTAAAACTATTTACTCTAAGCTAACTTATTTTTACATAAACATTTTTAATAAATAAATTATAATAGGTAAATGAAAAAAATTTATAATGTCA
Source organism: Whitmania pigra (assembly GCA_021613335.1). NCBI lineage: Eukaryota > Metazoa > Annelida > Clitellata > Hirudinida > Haemopidae > Whitmania > Whitmania pigra. The sequence continues at coordinate 867,453 of JAJTWR010000067.1, forward strand.
GGGTCAAACGAGGTGCTACTGCAGCAACAACTACGACGAAGAAGATGAAATATCGATGAGTTATTGCGACATCTGTCCAAATTCTCGGAGTTTTTGTGGCGGGAGAGACTCCTATTCAGTTTATCTAGGTAGAACGTAGATTTGATTTAATAAATTTAATAATAAGATGAAATAAAAAATTACATCATTTAGAAATGGATTCTGCAATCACTAACTAATAATTATTCAAGAACTAATAATTATTAATCATTAATCCATTATGTAACAGATTGTAATTAATTAAGCACTGAAATTAAATTATGCTATTAAGACGTATTTAATCGTCTGAATAAAATTGGATTGTTTATATACTATTTTGTAATCACTTATCAATTGTAAAAAAATTGTAAAAAATTGGATTAACGATTAACCAGTCATTTAAAAATAAACAAAACTAAAGTCATTCCTCAGTTTATGTTCACCTGCCTCAGTACCACGGCTGTCTGCCAGAGACAAGCGTGCTTAAGGATGCTCACAGAGATAAAATGACCATCTCAAAATGCCTGCATCACTGTGATTATAGCCGATTTGCAATAGTCGCGGTATCACTTTGTACATTTTGACATTATTTCGTTTATTTAATGGATTGAATTTAAACTGAGTTAATATAGTTTAGTTAGTCAAGCAATAACAAAAATATGGTTATCGAAACCTTTCGAGTGAAATTAAAATTAATTAATTAATTTAATTTAACGTTTAATTAAATGAATTCCCCCAAAGAACGGTGATGCTTGTGTTTGCACCAACGACACTTTAGAAACTGATCCTTTCTTCAACGACGACAAATGCAACGTCACATGTCTTGGTGATCCTGAGAACTTTTGTGGGGGGGTTGAATCCGTGGCCGTTTTTAAAAGCAAGGATATTCATCTTACATGTTTTGGCATTTTACAAATTTAGTTTTATTATTATCATCATCATCATCGTCATCGTCATCGTCGTCGTCGTCATCATCATCATCATCATTATCATCATCATAATCTTTATTATTATTATTATTATTATTATTATTATTATTATTATTATTGTTATTATTATTATTATTATTATTAATATTATTATTATTATTATATTTATAAAAACAATTTATAATTATATAAAGGAAAGAAAATATTTGCTGGAAATGATTTATAAATATTAATATGATTACAATTTCTGTTCGTATAAAATAAATATTTAAAAGTAAATAAATGAAAAAAGTTTAAAAATAAATAATGAAAAATATCCATAGCTTGCTTAGGAGACATTCCACAACTAATACCGTGTTCAAAAATATTTCGATGTTTCGGTTCTTGGGATGAATTTGGAGTTTGCACGGATGGGTGCCAATTCGGTTTCAGCGGAGATTATTGTCTGGAAAGAGGTTAACTTGTAAATTATCTCTCACCTTGTAAAGCAACAGTTTATTGTAATTACCAATAATATATATAATTTAATAATATATGATTAATATTTTATATACATTTTTTAATATACATTTTAACAACCTAATGTTTTAATATTTATATTTATTTATTAATAGCAATTTAATGTATTAATTACTTGGGTAGAGTGGTGCAAATGACCAACCTCAGAGGCTTTTTGCTATTGCATTTTTTGTAAACAAAGGGAAGAATTTCGAAAATAAATGAACTTAATTTAATGTCAAAAATAGAAAAAAAGTTAATATTATTCAGATATTGTTAAGTTATTTTATTTTATTTTCTTATTTGCATGCAGTCAACACCTCCCTAGAATTACGTTTCGTGATCTGGTATTTGATCTTAGCAATCGCCATATGCTTTCCTTTAGCCTTTGTGCTGTGGTTAGTTGATAATTTCCGTTCTGAGAGTAGATTTAATAGAGTGTTAAGTATTAAAACTATTAGAATATCAAATAATAGAATTATTAGAATATCACGTATTAGAATTCATAGAATATTAAATATTGAAATTATTAGAATGTTGGAATATTTTAATTATTAAATTATTAAATAATAGAATTTTTAGGATATTAAGAAAAACAATTATTGTAAAATTAAAATATATCAACAATTTCAATTGATTGAATTGTGGATTATTCTTCATAGCAAAATATAATTGCAATGTAATAAGAGACATAACCTTTTGTTACTGCATTTTTGATTGGTTGGTTAATGTTTGCCAATTCATATGAGTTTGGATACAACTTTTGGTGCCGTCAATATCCTTACCAGCATTCCAATCCTTATCCCCTAATCCTAGCCCAAATCCAATCTTTATCTCTACCCCGTAATCCAAATCCTTACCTGTGAACCTAACTATATCCCTGCCCTTAATTTAATCTGGAAAGCCGGGGAACTAACAAAGTTTGCATCGTTGTATATTAATATCCAAATTACAATGCTTTGTTAACCAAATTGCGATTCAACTTTTTTGTTCAACCTTTTCAGGAGCGTCAGCAAGAATGCCAATGCCGCCGTAGCGCCACAGGTTAAAAGGTCACAGGGACATCCACAGGTGTCTTCTCAAACTAAAATAAGATCCTCACAGTAGCCCATCCCATTCACCTAAATGAATGAACAAATTATTATATTAAATAGTAATAAATTAATTATGCTATTGTATTCAAACCGTGAATAATATAGTACTAATATTATTTGGCATTCTATTATACTATTACAACAGGGCCCTTAACCTATAAACCTCAATTTGAAGGTTTTATAATTATTAAAATTTTTAATTGGCTGTACAAAATTATTTTCGATGTCTAATATTTTGCAATATTGTTTTTATTGTATAATATTTACAATATTATTTTTAACGTACAATATTTTATGTAAAGCAAACGTGTTTTTTAGTTTTTTTGGTTTAATTTGTTTTATTGAAAGTTAATGAAGAGATATTGTGTCAATTTAGAAGTTCGATATTTGAATAAATAAGAGAGATTTTTATGAAACTGTTACAAGTTGCTTTATGACTAAGAATGAAGTTGGCATTTAGAAATAAATATTACAAATATTTTCTTATTTTTATCATTTATTTCAATAAATGATCTTTTAAACACGAGCCCCATTTAAAGGCTTGGGCAACAGTCGTAACGTGTCGTGTTCGAAAAACAGTCTTAACAGACTGCCTTAAACGCCCTTGGGAAGGAGCTTTGAAATAAATAAATGGTTAACAAGAAAGCACTTTTGACGTTAAGCATAAGGTTCTATCTAAATTATTCCTAATTTTTTCAAAGGGGTTCTATTGACATTTGATTAAAAAAATCAATTCATAAACATGAAACAATAATAATTATATTAATATTAATAATAATAATATTAATAAGTGTGAGCAAGAAAATAATTTACAGAAGCGTGAACAATGAGTTTCAGAGAATCGTGGTTCACCAATTGAGAATGCATTAAAAATTATTATTTAAATTCGAACATTTAAAGAATAAATTATCCATAAAATTCAAAATATAAGAAATATATTTATTCTTAATAAACCAGAACATTATAAAATCAACTTTCCTTAAAACAAAAAAATATTGTCACTTAATGAATATTTAATATACTTGCATTATATTATTACATTTATTAATTAACTCTTATTAATGTGAATGTTCTTATTAATAATTATCATATATTAACATTCCCTGAATGGCTAATTAAATAAATAATTAATTATTTTATATATTACTAATTAACTTATAATATCACACATTCATTTTTATTGATTGATTGATTTATTTATTATTGTGCAATTTCGTTCCACTTCACGGAAAATCATGTTTTAGATTGTTAAAATTTTTCACGCGTCAATATTTGAACTTTCGAATTAAAAAAAAAACATTTTTTTCTAAGTTCTCCTCAAATATAAATTTTAATGCTGCAGCGCAATTGTCGCTTCTATGTTGTTGCTAGGTGACCCGTTTGCAACTTTTTTGATAACTTTCTTTCAATTTCCAGGTAAATAAATTAATTTCCTTTTGTTTTATTTCTGATTATCTTGTCTTGTCTTTTAAATCAATTGTTTCTGATGTTATTAATATCAGCATTAATATTACTATTATCATTAATCTTGTTGCTGTTATTATTAAGCTTTCAGTATCATGTGAATTATGTATTAAAAAAATATTAATTAAACAAATTGACAAAATGATATAAAATAAATAATTTTATACCTCTATTTATTTTAAAATTCGATCGATTACCTGCGTTTAGAAGTAAAGAAGTAGAAAGCATAGCAACATGGCCTACAAAATAATCACTAACAACAACCTAATGTTGTTGCTCGTGAGACTATTAAGTCTCACTCTACCTGTACCTCACCTGGCCAATCAAGACTTTTCCGCCATCAGATACGGTACTATTGCTTTTGTTAATTTGTAATTTCAACAAATATTATAATATTTTAATTTGTAATTTTAACAAATATTATAATATTATTTAAATGATAATTGTAACAAATATTATAGTATTATTAAAATTGTAATAGTGACAAGTATTATATTATGCATACTATGTTATAAAATAATAAATTCTAAAATACGATGAAATACTGCATTATGAAATATCGTTTCTAAAATAATATATCATGATATATTACATTACAAAATATTACTTGCTTATTACCTTATATATTTGAAATAAAATTATTTTGACGACATTATCGAATAAACCAATTTAATAAATGGAATTGGCATTAAACATTTATAATTTTAACTATGATAATATTACAATATCCAAACTCAACAATTAAAGTACAAATAATTATAAAGTTAATTAATTAATTAACATCAAAAGAACAGCCATAGAAAATAATAATTCCATGAAATACATTAACACATTTAATTTGTTATTAATGAGATAATTGGGACGCCATTTTCGAAAACCTAGAAATGAGATCTGCATGCATGCCTGGAACATTTAGGTGCCTATCAGCTGGCAAAGACACCTGCGTGAAAACAAAGAGAAAGTGCAACATATTCCAAGATTGCGACGATTCTTCAGATGAGAAGGAATGCTTGGGTGATGGAGTTTAATTATTTAACTAATTGATTGATTTATTTAATTAGTTGCTTGCTATCTCGCTAATTTGTTTTAGCATATTGCTTTATTACCTGCTTAATTTATTGCATGACATTTCATGGCAGCCCAATTAATCAATTGGTCCTTTAATTAATTTTCCTTACGAAAATGTTTTTAAAGTTAATTAATAACCTTAATTAATCACCTAATTATTAATTACCTTAGTAAATTAATTAGGGCCAACAAGGCAATATTCGCAATGTTGTCGTTTTTTCGTATTTGAAATAAGGAGGATATTATTTAATGTCATTAGTGATGAAGATGGTATTGATAATAAATTTACATTAATTAATTGGTTAATTAGTTAATTATAATTAAGTTTCAACTTCCTCTCTTGCTTTTTTTTGCTGCCATCAGAATCCCTGTTCTACTGCGACATGGAAGACTTCTCCGACTGTGGAATTCATTTGGAATCTGAGGAAATGGCAGATTCATTTAAACTCACGAAAGCTGTCGACGTTGGAATATTTGGCAATTACGGTCCATCAATCGATCAAACTAGGAAGTCTGGCGAAGGTATAATAAATTTAATAAGCTGTAACAATTATAATAAATGTAATAAGCTGTAATAATTATAATAAATATAATAAGCTGTAATAACTATACTAAATGTAATAAGCTGTAATAATTATAATATTCATAACAAGATGTACTAATTATGATGAAAAACATTAATTAAAATAATGTATATTTCTTATACTAATGCATACTATAATTGAAAAAATATATTTTTTATAATAAGTTCTATTAATTATAATAAGGCTCAACTTCTGCCTCATTCTGTGACCTGAATATTTTATCATTAGTTGCGGTTGCAAAAAATAACAATTATTAACGAAGTTAAAGAAGTGATAATAATAATAATAATAATACTAATAATAATAATAATAATAATAATAATAATAATAATATATAATAATAATAATAATAATAATAATAATAATAATAATAATAATAATAATAATAATAATAATAATAATAATAATAATAATAATAATAATAATAATAATAATAATAATAATAATAATAATAATAATAATAATAAATAATAATAATAATAATAATAATAATAATAATAATATAATAATAATAATAATAATAATAATAATAATAAATCAATGGTTTATTTAAAGGTCACTATTTGTACTTCTACAAAAACGCCAACGACACGTACCGAGCCGCCATCTTGGAAATACCGATTTTTCTTTCGGTTTCGACTGGAATAAGAGGATGTTTGGGATTTTTCATAAGCATGTCTTCCACAAGTTCACTTATGGTAGTTTATCAACATATATTCTGTTTATTACTTTACAAAAATAATTATTATTATGTTAGATGGAATTAACATTATTATTCTCATAATTACTCTCATCATCACGTCACAGGTGCTAACGACAGACGAACTCGGAGAAAGGGTGGCAGCCGTGTACCGAGTAGTCAACCAATCAGAGTGGACTAAGGTGGAAATTCCACTCAGGTATGACGTCAATCTCATCACCATCAGCGCTGGAGCGACTGACAAAACGCTGAACGAGCAAGGATACGTTGCCATTGACGACCTGTACATCCATAGGGGAGAGTGCAAGCAGAAAGGTCAACAGGGCAATTTTTTTTTTATTTGCAATATTTGCAAATATTTGCAATGTTGTCATGTTTTCGTGTTTGAAATAATGAAAATATTATTAAATGTCAATAGTGATGAGGATGATGTTATTGATAACAAATTAATAAATTAAAAAAAAATAATAATAACAACAAATATGACATACCCAATTAAGATATACTAATAAAAACCACCAATCAAACTGCAGCCATTCCGACCCTGACGTGTCACGACACCGCCGCCCTGTACCCTGACATTTTCAGGTGCAAGGATGGTTCCGGGTGCATCGATGAGAGCTTCGTTTGTAATCTGCAGGTAAACTGCGCTGACGGAAGCGATGAAGAGAACTGCCGTGAGTTCACATCGTCGGTTTTCATTGTCATCGTCATCGACGTAATGGCATTATCTTCATCGAAAGTCATCATCATCATCATCATCATCATCAATGTCATTGTCTGATTATTATATTTTTTTAAAAGTCAACTATTCCTGTCCCGCCTCAAATCGAAAGATTGAAAAGAAGTACGTCTGTAACAGTTACCCCGACTGCTTATTGGGAGAAGACGAAATAGGCTGCGGTTGGTACCACCTAAATAAAAGGTCAAAGGTCATGGACGTCATTGGAGGGCAGAGGCGGGGATAAGGGCCTGGGAACGGTGGCGGGCACAGCGGTGGGGTTGAGTTGGTACACAAAACCAAAATCATTTGACATTTGAACTTCTATGCTTAATAGCATATGACAGGAGACATCTTCAAATTACTTAAAATATGACTTGAAGAGTGTCGTCAGTTAATTTAGAGAAATTGTGGCAATTGTGGAGGAAAAAACTGCGATATCCACTCAGGAAAAAAACCAGAACCAATGACGTCTGACCGCCTACACCATTGCACATTTATATATCATATATTATATTATATTATATTATATTATATTATATTATATTATATTATATTATATATATTATATTATATATATATTATATTATATTAGATTATATTATATTATTATATTATATTATATTAGATTATATTATATTATATTATTATATTATATTATATATTATATTATATATTATATTATATTATATTATATTATATTATATTATATTATATTATATTATATTATATATATTATATTATATTATATTATATTATATTATATTATAATTATATTATATTATATTATATTATATTATATTATATTATATTATATTATATTATATTATATTATATATATTATATATATTATATTATATATATTATATTATATTATATTATATTATTATATTATATTATATTATATTATATTATATTATATTATATTATATTATATTATATTATTATATTATATTATATTATATTATATTATATTATATTATATTATATTATATTATTATATTATATTCTATTATATTATATTATATTATATTATATTATTATATTATATTATATTATATTATATTATATTATATTATATTATATTATATTATATTATATTATATTATATTATATTATACATAGTATATTTAATCGTACATGCAACTTTTCCAGTTTGTAAAGAAGACTACTTTACCTGTCAGACGGGAGGATGCGTCAAGAAAACAAGTCGTTGCGACGGCTTTTCAGACTGTTTGGACGGATCAGACGAGATTGGATGTCCTTGCAAGAGTTACTTCTGCAACATTACCAATAGGTGTCTCATGTTTAAGTGCCAATGTCCAGACCCAGTCGTGCAAACAACTTGTCGTGAGTTGGTTGTTTGTCCTTTGTATTTTGTTTATTTGTATTTAGCCGATTTTTTTGAGTGCCTTATGTATCCGAATAGGATGTGAAGGCACTTCTTAATCGATCTGCCATTTATATAGTGCCCCTATCCAAGGGCACCCCCTGGCGGTGCGAGCTGGATTGCGAACACGACACGTAACGACTGTTGCCAGGCACGCAACGCTCTGAGCCAGGGACACGCCAGGGTTGGACCAAGGAGTCTAACAAGTGCGCAAATAGCAGGGTTGTAAGAAACCCGAGGACATAAAAATGAACGCGATTTTCGGAGGCCTCCGGTCGACGGTGCACTACAGGCCCGTCTCGGCCGCTTCGTCGTTTTTGTTTTATCTCTTTTGTTTTATGTTTGTTTTGTTTTTTTTTTTTTTGTAAAGCCTATTTTTATAAGATTTTCTAAAACTGATTTTCGCTTTTAATTGTTTATAATTACACAATTTGCAATAAATTTTTAAATTTATTTTCTCAGCAAACGTTTAAAATAATCAAGAAGAAAATCAACTCAGATGTTTTACGACATTAAATCAATCGAATTAATAATTTTTATTATTATTATTATTATTATTATTATTATTATTATATTATTATTATTATTATTATTATTATTATTATTATTATTATTATTATTATTATTATTATATTATTATTATTATTATTATTATTATTATTATTATTATTATTATTATTATATTATTATTATTATTTATTATTATTATTATTATTATTATTATTATTATTATTATTATTATTATTATTAATTATTTTCATTATGAATTGTTTAATTCCAGCTTGTCAAGGGTTTCGATGTAAGAACAAGCAATGCGTTTCTAAGGAGAGAGTCTGCGACGAATATGAGGATTGCGACGACGGTAGCGACGAATACAACTGTCGTTAGTTTTGTGTTGTTGCTATTTTTAATTAATGTTTATTTAATTTATTTATTTTGTTTCAACCAATAAGAGTGTCACGTATGACCACTATTGCAAATTGTAGTCAGTTTGTTCATGGACAGAATGATAGAATAGAATGATACAGGAAAAGCTTGAAATCATTTAATAGATATTTTTTGAGATCGGTGGTAGACATGCAAGCTTGGAAACTGGTATGGGTTGAAGAGCTGAAGATAATAACTGGGACCGAGAGTCATTGTTGTTGTTATTGATGTTATTGATGTCGATGATGTCGTTAGTTTTGTTGTTGTTATTGATGTCGATGATGTCGTTAGTTTTGTTGTCGTTGTCGACGATGCTACTTTAAAAAAATGATTGTATTTTCATTGCATAGAGAAATGTAAGAAAGGTCAAGTGAAATGTGTGAAGGGAGGTCAGTGCATACAAAGGGAATGGTTATGCGATGGTTATCCAGACTGCCCCGAGGGAGCTGACGAGGAGAACTGCGGTAATTCGAATTTTCACAGAGTGTTTCGTTTTTATTTTTGTAAATATAGTTTTAAAAAAAAATTATTAATTAATGAACAATTTTGTTATATTACATTTGATTTTAATGATTTTAAAGTAAATAAACAAACGTTAAAAATATAATAATAGTTACATAATAATGAAATAGTATGTAATAAGTAATTTAATAAATTCCATTGCAGGCTGTGACCCGAAAAGTCAATTCGAATGTGCCTACAAACACATTTGCATTCCAATTGACAGAAGGTGCGATGGAAATTTGGATTGCAGGGATGGTTCTGATGAAGCTGAATGCGGTGAATTATTATCTTTATTATTAGTAGTACAAATATTATGTTATTACCACCATCATTAACATTATTATCGCCATAGTCATCATCATATTTATCAACAATATATTATCATCACAATTAATATTAATTTAATTAACAATATTTGCAATGTACCTACATAAGTCAACATAAGTAAAACAAGAATAGTATCATCACTAAACAAACACTCCCCACCCAGTGAGTTTGGACGTAAGGGGAATCGTCCAAGGACTCAAGTTCAAACGTCATTTCCCTTTCTGCTCTCATGGTTGGAAATCAACTTGGAGTGACAAGATATGCGCCCTGATGAACAAAGGGGCGGCCATTGGCAAGCCCTTCTTCAAGAAAGCACCTTACAGTACCTTGTACCTTGTAGCGAAGCGAGGAAGCGTTTTCAAGATCAACAATTTTGTCCTTTCGAAAGGTACTCTTTATTTGTTGCAACGGCAGCAACAACAACAATAATAATAACAATAAAAACAAATAAATGATATTAATAATAAAACAGACTGTCCTACAAAAGATGTGGTACACCTTTTTTGTTCTCCAACTGAATGCGGCCTGCCTACGGCCGAATCGCTGATCCAATCCCCTTATATCATTGGGGGGCATATTTCCAAACCCGGACAGTGGCCCTACATTGCATCCGTCCTTAGGCATTCTGGCTACGTCTGCACAGGAGCTCTTATCCACCAATCCTGGGTTTTGACTGCTGCACATTGTTTCACTTTTTCCAGTAGTGTGCAGGACAAGAGGGACTCCTATTTTATGCCCTGGATCTACAAGGTCAGACTGGGGACGAATGTCATATTGGGCAATGACACACACCTCCAGGTTGTTTGTTTAATGGTTGTTGTTGTTGTTGCTTGTTTGACTGGTTTTCATATTTCAATTTATCCAATTTTTTTGAGTGCCTTATGTAATCAGGTACGCTGCGAATGCACTTTTTAATCGATCCACCTTTTATAAAGCGCCCTCTGATAGGGGCAGTGCAGTCTGGGTTGCGAACACGACTGTTACAACCGCCGCTTGCAGGAACGCTACTGCATGCCGGAAGGTTGGTTGATTGACATGGCCAAAAAAATAACTAAGCCAAGTTGATTTAATTTAAAGATGATAATTTCCCTGGCTAATCGTCGAATGCATTTGACTAAACATTCAGTCTAAAATGTTAAATTGTAAACATTTAACTCTACTCGTAATAAAAATAAAACGAAATAAACAAGCAAAACAAACAAACAAACCAGGAGATAGGGGTGAAAGGAATCCACAGTCACTACTTATTCAACACCAACAACTTCACCCTCTACCCCGACATCGCCCTGGTGGAACTCAGCGAACCCGTTGTTATGGACAACCACGTGAGACCAGCCTGTTTACCAGAATCCATCCTCAAGTCAAGGCAATGTTATGTCCTGGGCTGGGGTATTGCCAATTTGGAAGAATTCAGTAGGGATTTACTAATTTCGTTTTGTTTATAAGTTAACTTTTTAATAAAATTTCTTCAAGTCCCAATCATTTTAGTTAAACAACGGACTTAATCAAATAAATAATTATAAATTTATAAATTTATGTAGCTTTGTTTGAGTTGACGTGTTATGGTAATAAGTATGAAGTGTTGAAAACAAGCTGATCAAATATTGACAAATAATAATAATCAATAATTTATTTAGAAATTGTACGTGACGCAAAGACGCTTAGTACCTTGGTCACATCCCTATCCTAATAATAAATATTAATCCTTTAATTCAACTTGATGTATAATTAATTACTGTCTTAAATGTTTTAAAAATGAATTTATTAAATTTTCAAAGACATATTTTCAACAGGCGGAGGAACAAATTACTTGAGGCAGGCCAAAATGCAGTTGGATCTCACGCCCGACTGCATTCTTCCACCAGGACAAACCTCTCTCTTTCCTGGGCAAATGTGCCTCGGCTACCCAACCGAATCTCTGAAGCCATGCCACGTAAGAATGGTTTATTTTAAATAAGGAAGCCAAACGAGTTAGCTCCGAAAAAAGCGTTCGAGTTATGTAGCGCTTATTCCCAAAATGTTCGGGGCTGGTTAGATTGCTAATAATTCAGAAACGTAACCTTGCAACCCTATTATGCACTCTAAGGCAATATTCAGTCTCCTTGTAATTCAATCCAATGCATCGATGGGTTTATTCCAGGGAGATAGCGGAGGTCCCTTGATGTGCAGATCTCCAGTTGGAAGATGGAGTGTTGCCGGAGTAATCAGCAGTGGACCCGATTCTTACGGAACTTGTGCTTCGAAATCTTCCATGGGCACCATATTCACGGATGTGGAATACTTCTTGGATTGGATAATGCTTACCATGTCGTCAACGCGATAGTTTCGTAGTTTGTAGATTATTTTGGCCCAAATCGTTGCCAAATGTTTTAACGGTCGATTGATATCTTGAGCTTTGAACGTCTTTGTTGTATTTGCACAACCTTGAAATCTATCTTTTTATGAAACTCCAACCTCTTAGTTTGAGTAACTAATTGATATTAATTTTAGTATTAATCTTAATTTATTGCGGATAAACGAATTGAAATCATTACATTTTAAGTCTTGAATTCTCGTCAACAAAAGACAAAGTCTTAACAAATGACTGCTTGCTAAATGAATGCATCATACGATTCAGATGATTTCTAACAAAAATCATTGCAACCGAGCATTTTTTTGATTGTTTATTGAGAGCTCAATAAGTTGGTTTAAATTTGAAACCAAGTCGAGTAAACCTTCACATCACGTGCTTATCTAGGCTGGCAAACATGCAAACATTGAGTTCGAAATGAATGAAAAACGTCCCCGATTGAGAAAATTAATCACGCAAATAGACGCTGAAAGTCAGATTGGACTAAGGTGTAGAGAAGATAATATCAGGTGATGGTGATGAATTGAGGTGAAAACGATGGTGACAAATACCCCTTAGGCATTGAAGTTTCCGGAAGTAAAGAAGGTGAAAAAGAGATGTTCACAGGTGCTATTGATCGTCAATATATAGTCATGCAAATCTTTCTTGAAATATTTACTTAAAACATCAATGTCTTGATATTTGCACAGCTTGATCACTTAATCTTTTAATTTCCGTTTGATATTACAACTCTATTACGCAATATTACTCGCTTATGACTGACTTATGACCAACACGTACAATATCCTTGATCATCGTATTTAAGCAATAGGTTAATTAGCTCACAACGCGCACCAATTAAAAATGTCTTCTGGATTATTAATGATTAAAATAAGTGATGCTTTCTCTGTGAAATTAAAACTTCCGGATTAGTTGTTCCGACAAGTTGACAAATATTAATAAAGTTACGTCGATCCCACTAAGGTGGATTAGACCTTTGGAAGCTGAGGCTTAAATACGACAGGACTTTTTTTAAACCATGAAACAGATGCGGCTCCCATTGTTACACAAATTAAATCATTATCCTATTTTGCCCAGGTGTATCCAGACAATGTTGATCTAACAAGTCAAGTGCTCAACTACACTTAAAAGGTAGGTTGATTACTACATGCATTCTTCTGCATTGAAGGGATGAGACTTAGCATCTAATATAAGTTTTAACGTCTATAACCAATCAAAAATCATATGTTTGTTATTTTATTCTGACGGTTTTTTTTACAAAACAATTTGTTATTTTAATTTTATTTAAGTAAGTCACACTATAGTCATAATCATAATCTGTGTCTTCGATTTGTGATTTTTGTCGTCTGCGATATCTCATATCGAAATGTTTCGTGCAGGTCTCTCAGACGTGTTTCTATTCTACGAGAGATTGACAGTCACTTGCGATGTATGGGTCGACGCGTCTGGGAGTTTCGGAATCCGTCTGTTATACGATACTTTTGTACACTTTGTGGATAAACTCCACATGTTGCGCCGATCGCAGACGCAACACCAGTCCCATAAATCAAGACTACGCCGGAATTATCCGTATAAACAAGATTCACGGTCTGTCTGATCCGTCATCGAGCGATTATTTCCGATCTAGGGAAGAGGTGTTGGTTCAGGTTAGTAAGCTAGTTTATTCAGAAAGCAGATAATTGAGGTGTTTTACATAATTACTTCGTCTTTAACTAGATTACAGCCATTCTTAATGAAACAGCCTACAAGAATGTTTATGATGTCAATCCTACAGTGAACTTTAGGTTACAATTTAAAAAAAAATAATGCTTCATGTCACATCTTTCTAAAAATTAATTCAAACATTTTAAGACCTGGTCTGTGCCAGTTTGAAATTGCCATATTTAATGGACAACCCAACTACCTGCTGCCATACAACCTCACAAAAATTTTCAAAGAGGGATTTCGTCGGATGTACAGCAGCCCAAGTAGATGGAGTGTCAAAGCCATCGATGTCTGGTTTATCGGTAAAATCTAAAAGTACATTGTTCCGAGATCTGAGGTAATTAGAAATGCAAATCAAGTAAGCTTTTGTTACTCTGAACAAATTGGTGTGTTAATTGCTCCGAGGGCTTCCACCATTAGCGTTCGACTTTCATTGGTCAGACTTCTCAGTAATTGCCGGGTTGGCTAGTGCTTAAAATCTGGTGCCTCAAATATTTTTGTCATTAAGTGAGCATGCCATCATTTGCTTGCAGATTCTAAAGATGGGCTCCATTCAGGGTTGCCTCAACCATTTGATCACTTTGCAACACAGACCTGTTAGTTATATGTCCAAATACTTCCAATTTCATTTATTTAAATTGGGAACAAATAGAAATATAATTAATTATATTATTCATTATTTGACTCTGATATTTATGGATTAATTGATGGGAAATGTTGTGACATTTGAAATAAACATTAATCCATTTAATCAATATAATCAACAAGTGCATGGTTTCAGGAACTCATAACTTCTTGAGTGATTGATCAACATTTATTCAATAAAGACATTTTTAGACACATTTTTATGAGTTCTGTAAATCCGCCCATACCAGCTACCTGTACAGCACTGTCGTTCCCTCCTTGCATGAGTTTGGGTTATGAGAGTTCTTTGGATCTTCAGTGGTTTTCCCCAAAACGATCCCCCACAAAGCTGTTGGGTCTCAGCAATTTCAGACTCCACGGGGACATACTCACCCGAAACTGCAGTTCCCTAGCCCTGGACTTTGTCTGCTCCGTCAGTCACCCGAGATGCCACAATAACAATTTTGTTTTTCCCTGCCGGCGATTCTGCGAAGGTTTGTTGTTGAGGTTAATTGTGAAACAAATATTTATAACATTATATTATAAATTGATTCATCTTAACTGATATGCAGATCTAGCATTACCACATAGTTTTTGTTTAATAGTTCATTGGTTAATGTACTGATTATATTTCGTAACGATCAGATACTTGAAGAAGTACATAGTGAAAGTGAAACACATATAATTGAATTAGTGTGACTGTCAGAAAGTCATTGTTTTTGATTGGTCAATTTTCTTAACCAACGTGTTAGGATGTTGATGCTGATTTTCCTCTGATACAGAAATTTATTCGTTGTGCAACTTTGCTCATACCTGCCATGAATTCATCGATGACGATGATCCTTCTGTCTGCTACATGCCTCATCAACTCATTGAGGAAACCTTCCCTAAGGTGTTACCAGGTGGGTTTAGTTTAAATAAATATTTGCAGTCCTAAGTTAAATGATCAACATCATTTAAGCTATGGGCTCCATTAAATTATACACCGTGTTTTCCCGGAAAATAAGACCTACTCTGAAAATAAGATCTAGCATAATTTTTCAAGATGCTCATATTGTAAGCCCTACCCTGAAAGTAAGCCCTAGTTAAGATCGTCAGCCAGCATTTAAGGTTGTACCATAAGTCTGCTGCAACACTATAATATGTTGAATTATAAGCTATTAACTTAATAACAGTAACATTTTAGTGAAATATTAACATAATAAAGTACTGATAACGAAAATTATAATTACTGTAAGTATTGTTATGCAAATCACAAGCGGGTTAGCAGATACGGTAAATAGACAACCAATCTGAACACTGATGCATCGGGTTTTTATGAATCTTCTTCGGTGCTTCGTATGTGTAACAGATTAACCATTAATAATTATTTCAACATTACTTTGTTTCGATTTATGATGAGTGCATAAAGAAAAAGACAATCGATTGAATGCAGGAATGAATCGTGAAGACAAGAATCTTACAACTTTCTGTTAAGAAAATGAGTTGGATATCCGAATAATCGGCAAATGGTGAGCCAGGATCAGAAACTCCATGAAGCCTGCGATGTTTTTGAATCGGGTTAAGAATTCAGTGTGTAAAATCACTGACAGTTGTATTGCCAATGCATTAAGATAAATGAATAAGAAATAGTTATTTATTACTTCCCCTGCTAAACATGAGAGATTGAGACCAATGGTCCCGCGGGAAATGGATTCGCAAGAAAATAGACAGGAATTCAGAGTTTTGAGACTTATAATGATGGTCCAAAAGAAGTTGACATATCTGATTATTTTTTCAAAAATGCTCTAATTAAAAAGCTTTCTAACATTTTTGTTATTGATTGATAAGCTTTGATTAAACCATACTTCCTTGCCTCTTGTAGCATAATAATTTGTGTAACATGAAAAAATGTGCTGAGGGGTTGTTTGTTATGAAAATATAAGACACCCCCTGAAAATAAATATTTAATATCCCTAAATAATAATTTTTGGGGAAACACGGTAATAATAAAAAAATAATTATTTATAAGGCATCCTAAGCATCAGGGGTGCAATCTGGGTTATGAACATTGTGATTGTAATTATAGTTCATTTATATGGCATCAGAGGCACTTGCAAAACTGTTGCTTTTGCCCTTGTTCAGAAGTATGCTATAGTCTGAACCAACTTGCACCCAAAATATGTTATTGGGTCATGTTTGTTATTTTGGACAATCTATTTATTGAGTAATTATGTTTATAATTAGATATGGAAATTCCCCAGCTAGCAACTGTTATCGAGTTAGTGCTTATAATTGACATCACCTAATGACATTTAAGCTTCATGTGACGAGAATCACTTCTTGTGTGAAAACTTGGAATGCATCGATTCCATGAAGAGATGTGATGGTGCCGTCGACTGCTCAGATGGAAGTGACGAAGACCAATGCAGGATTGGTTGATGATTGAAGTTCATGATTTGATTAGAATTTTTTTAATTTTAAAATTGTACTTTTATTGGAAATTTTACTTGGATTGGAATTTAATTATAATTTAGATTTGAAATTATATTTATACTTATTAATTTTTTGTGCTAGGGATTATTATTTTAAATACTTTGACTAAGATAAACATAATTACCAGATCTTTTAAGCTCAAATCATCAGAAAGAGTCAATTAATAATTGACTAACTAATTCAACCTTCTTCGACAGTCCCTGTGAATCCACTTCGATGTGATTTCGAAGCATCATCCTGGTGTGGGTTGGTGCCCACCTTCGACACAAACTTCATGTGGAGGCTGGTCAGGGCTGGATCCATCGTCATCAATCGCAACCTTCAGGGCAGCTTGGAGGTCCTCAGAGATCACACTTTGAGTTCTGCTGCAGGTTTGTTAAGTTTTCTCAGGATGATAGAAGACAATTTTTAGCTATTTGTGATGCTATGCATTAGGTACTCTACAAACTAATTATTAATATTATTTTATTATTATTATTGTTGTTGCTGTTATTATTACATAAAAGTTAATGTACCAGCCTTAATAATAGCTTGTGAAATCAATGAAAAAATGATGATGAATTAATGCAAATCAAAGTCAGATAATCTTTGCATGATATTCTTTTTAGACTGACACTAAATGCATTTAATAACTTGAATTGGCCATCCATTCATTAATGCCTCTCAAATACACTTAGAACTAACATCGCAATGACCGTCCAATAGCATTGTTTACCAATGCTGATAAACACAATTCGGAGTTGATGCTCCGAATTGACAATCAAAATGTGTCTTAAACAACCTAACGTTATGTGTCGATGTTCAGGATGGGTGGCGATGGTGGATGCATCCGGCAGGGCACCGTCAGAGGTTGCCAGGATGGTGATGAGGCCCTATGTTTCCATCTTCAGCTACTGCCTTCATTTCTACTACATCGTGCCTGATGAAGGATCATCACAACTCAATGTCAGTTAGATTGATAAGCTTTGATAAATATCTTTCTTCAGCATATTGTCATATTAGAAAAAATATTAGCATGTTTTGTTTTTACTTTTAAGTACTTTATTTATTTTAAAACACTGTCTATGTTTTATTAATTTTAACCATGTTTGATGATTTTATATTATTAAATCAAATCTGCAATTTATCTCTGTTTGATTTCAAATTGTTGCATATTCTATAAATTTTGAATTACAGGCTAATAATAAGCAATAAAATATTTCAAAATTTATTTTTATAAACCAGGTTTACCTCTCTTATAGTAACGGCAGTCCGTCTTTCAGTAAGCCAGTAAAAGTCTGGCATAAGAGTGGTTGGAGTCCTTACTGGAGAAGTGGTCAGGTCGATATTGAACCTGGAAAGGTCAAGGTCATATTCGAGGTCGTCAGGGGCCTGAGTTACCTTGGCGATGTAATTCTTGATGACATCTCCATCACCATTGGAAAGTGTCCTTTGCTGAGTTGGTGAATTTGCATTGAATTTTTGTGGTTACCTCTGTGATGACGAGGGGTGATGATGACGACAATGATAATAATGATGATGGTATTGATGAGCAGATTCAATATGGTTCAATAGCCAAATGAAAATGTCTTTGATTAATTTGACCCATTATGACTCTCTCAAAGATAATTAGACAATCTATGTTGTGATGTCATGATGATAATGATCATCATTTTAAAGATTGCAGCAGCACTGAATTCCTGTGCAAGTCGACCAAGAAGTGCATCGGACTGGAACGAACATGCGACAAAGTCAACGACTGCGGTGATAACAGCGACGAGTCAGAATGCAGTGAGTAGCTGTGACGAACACGATGATGATGATGGTGCTAGAGATTATTGTTATCATAGTGACTACTCTGGCATTCAAATTTAAATGAATAGGTTTAAAATAAAGTGCACTTAATAATCACAAATTTAATTGCTTTAACGACCTATTTGCATCAGGTTGTTCCCCGAACGAGTTCCAATGCAATTCAGGAGGTTGCATAGCAGGATGGAAGAGATGCAATGAGGAGGTCGATTGCTTCGATGCATCGGACGAGGAACTGTGCGGTGAGTTCACCTGTAAATATTTTATCAATGAAACAATTAATTACTACAATTAACAATTAATTGTAATTGTTGGAAAATAAATGTAACAGCAATTGCAATGATGGATGTGGCACTCTGTCGATGTATTGATGCAGCTTTATTGTTGTTCAATTTCTCAAATGGACTTATGATCGTCCAACGTCGAAATTTTTATAGTGATATATTTTTTTATTGTTGCTGTTGTTGTTGTTGTTATTATTATTATTATTATTATTTACTAACCATAACTACATCTTCACTCAACTGAAATACAATAAATAATTGGTAACTATTAGGAAATAAAAGTCTAATACATCAAATGACAAGAATTATTATCAACTACTAAAACACGAAATTAATTCAGAATGTCCCATGGGGCAGGTGAATTTCTCTGGAAAGTGCATCATGAAGGAGTGGATCTGTGATGGAGAGAAGGACCTTGAAAGTGGAGAGGATGAAAGCAATTGCAGTTGGTGCCTTTGTCGTCATTGTTCTTGTTGTCGTTGTCCTTGATCTTCTTGTTGTCGTTGTCCTTGATCTTATTGTTGTCATTGTTGCAACAACTTTATTCAAATGATTGATTAATATGGTTAATGGTGACTTTTATTGTGATTTGGCTTGATTTACAGGTAGTTGTAATGGAGATGAATTTGAATGCTCATCTCACGAATGCATCCCACTGGATGGAAGATGCAATGGAAAGATGGAGTGTTCAGATGGATCGGATGAAGCGGGATGCTGTTGGTTAATTATTAATTAACCACAATTAATTATTAATTAACCACAACCAATTAACATAATTAATTCACAAGAAAATGTAAAAATTAATTAATTAATTAGAATAATGAATTTACAAAAATTATAGATTAATTATAATTAGTTATGAGCATAATTGATTGGCAAGAAGTTATTTGATTTCTATAGTTTATAAGTGATTGATCTCCACAAACAGTGCGACTGTCAGAATCTTCCATGGTCCAAGTACTTCAGGGTGACGTTTGGGTTCCTGTTTGTGCCGATCACGTGAGAAAGGATGAGTGCAACAGACTGTGCAGACGCCTTGGTATGAGGTGTGTCCTTCTCATGTGCTGTTTTATGTGACTTTGTAAATAACAAAAAATTGTTGAATATGTTTAACACTGATTTTTTTGCTTTGCAATAACTTTTTATGCTTGAAAAAGCACAGGATTGGGCTGAATGTTAAGCTGTGTTACGTTTTGATACCATTACTGAACTGCTGCAGTCACGATAATCAGTTTTAATACATTCTACAGAAATATAATCAGCATAGGAGTCCGTCATCATCTTGGTGATAACTATGTCCACCTTGAGAGACTTGAGGATAATGCACTTTTGTACAGAATGGGGTAGGGTTTTAGCAGTCTTCACTATTTTTTATTTCTTCATTATTTGTATTATTTCTTCATTATTTTTGTATTTTGGATTTTGTGTACTTTCTAAACAATCAAATGTATTCATTAGTTCATCGTTATTATAATTAATTATTATCTTAATCATTTTCTATATCCTTTAACAATTTCTTATTTATTTTTTCTTTATGGTTCTTAACTTTTGAAGTAAATGTTAGAACAATTTCCAGATCTACTTGTTTACATCATCACGTCTTAACCCTGACTTGTGAGCCTCAAAGTAAGACATGTGATGTTACAGATAATTTATTATGACAAACTAATAAATATAGTAAGCTTCATAATAGAAATCATAAAATAATATATAAATTTATTTAGAAGTAAATTTTATAACTTATGCTTCTTTACATGGAGCTGTTCATCCTTAACAGCCTGTGCTGCCTTGCCGACCTCGTTTTCTGACCCCAGTCATAATCAGGTCGAAGGTCGACCAATGGGGTTGGATTTGTGGCCCTGGATGGTTGAACTTTATAATGGAAGGTCGAGGAAGTGTGGTGCCACTTTGATTGACTCACTTCACCTCCTCACTGCTGCCCACTGTTTTGAGTTTGTTCTTTGTCTGTTTGTTTGTTATTCTTCTTGATTGTATTTCCATTTGTTTTGTTTTGTATAAGCTTGTGCATATCTTTTATGATGTTTTTTTTAAATTTGTTCTTTTTGTTTTCAATCAATTCACTTTTTGGCAAACATTTTTATTTATGATTGGAAAATTGATAAAGCAGCTACGTATTTGTTATCCTGCAGTGTAGCTACTGATCTGAGGATGTACTACGTTGCCAGAGATCGCCAATGGAGATCAATCGAAGGAGTTTTCGTCCATCCAAGCTACTCAAAGTGAGTCACAAATTTCTGCATTTATCATATTTAGTTGTTTTATATACCTTTACGAATTTATCACATTTAAGCACATTTATGTGCCTGAATGAGTTGTGAAAGCATAATAGCAGTTACATGCTGCTGGATTTTAGTCACATTGTTTCCTAGTTTTTAGAGATGGAAGCATTCTATTCTAATAATGTCTTCTGGTAATAATAATATTAATAATAATAGCAATAGTAATAATAGCATTGATATTAATAATAATTATTCTTTAACGTCGCATTAAGCACAATTAAATCTCTTGAAACATTTCCAGGACCTCTTATTGGTTCAACGATCTTGCAGTCATCCGACTCAAGGAACCAATGACTTCCTTTGTCCCAGTGTGTCTTCATGATGCCGAGGAGGTTGGTTTTTCCACCTCCTCATCCCTCTGCTACTCATCCAGGTGGATTTATGACCGCACAACAGGTGAGATTTTCTTTTGACCAACGGTTAAATTTGTAGCACATGGATATAAGTATGCTTCAGTTAACTCACCAATAATAAAGAGTATTGCTTATTAACAACATAATAAGTTCAGTACTTCGTTTTTTTTTCTTAATGGTGTTTTCAATATAATTAATATTACCGGTGTTTTCATGATTACAATAATAATAAATACATTATATAATTAGTCACTGCTTTTAAAAATAATTATATAATACTATTAATTTTATTTATTATCAACTTTGCTTTTAAACAAATAGCTTACATTAAACACAGATTCGTTTCACCTGAACGAAACAAAACTGAAGATTTGGAAGTACGAGGACTGCAAGGAAAGTTATCCATTTTTATCCGAAAACAACTTCTGCGCTGGTTACGAGTCTGGCTTGGGAGGTCTTTGTCAGGTGGCAATCAGCTGGTTATTATTGTTAAGGATATTGCAATTATATGTTAGTATTTACTATTAAGTGCTTGTGGGCTGCAAATCAATATATTCATATATTATAATATTATATTGTATTATTATTATTATTATTACTATTATTATTATTGATAATATACTTGTAGTATGATGATGATGATGATTATGACAATGACAATCACCACAGGGGGACAGTGGGAATGCCCTGCTGTGCCGCACGTCTGCCTTCGAGCCATGGAAAATGGTGGGCATGTTCAGCTTCTTTTTCGACAACTGTAGGGTGCCCATGAGACCCTCTGGATTCCTGAACATAAGCAAATACGTACCCTGGATCAACTCCATTACCAGTGAGCTGACATTGGAGGCTTTATTTTTTTTATTACCTTATTATTAATTCCACTTATTAATTGCAATTGTTTGTTATTGTTGTATACTTTGGGGCATGCAGACTGGGTTGCATTCTTGAACTGTTATGTTAACTGTTATATAGCTAATAAACTCCATAAGTTAAGCTATGTAAGAGCTAACTGCTTTGTGTTGGCTTGTGATCAAACAGTGCTTTCACATCCCATTAGGATATTTAAGGCACTCAAAAGTGCTAAATTAAAGTGTAAAGAACCAATCCTTTTCCAGGGTGTCCATTCTGGTGTGAGGGTGGTCAGAAGTGCTTGTGGGCTGCGAGTTCATTGTGCAACGGGGTGGAAGATTGCATCGACGGTTCGGACGAGGACGATGAATTCTGTGGTCAGGAATCGCTGCACTGTTTGTGGCTTTCGTGCTTAACGTAGAAGTTGCTCTTAGTGTTTTAGTTTTGCATGATTATTCAACATGATACATGCTTACAAGGCATGTTTTACATACTAAATATGTTTATCCTAGGTATTTTTTATGAATTAATTTTAATAATAATAGCAAAATATTTAAGGCACCTTATGCATAGTGTTAGAAGTGCTTAGAATTCTAATTGAATAAAATAAGATTGAATAATATTAGGATAATGTGATTTTCCACACAACTTCATTTGCTAATTAATACTCCCAACAATATCAGGAAGAAATGTCACGTGCAACTTTGAAAATCCTCGCCTGTGTGGTTACGAACACATCACCCACCCACTGTATGGCAGGTGGTTTGGTGCTCGAATGCTCCAGGCTCCCCTGAGTACAAACTGGGGGCCACTGTTTGATCATACCTTTGGCAATTCATCAGGTAGGTTGTCCGTCATTCTCTGTGATCATTAAATTGAAATGATCAAATATTCAAATTTTTGATCAAAATGAAAGCATTAAAATGCTTAAAATTACTAATGAAATAAAGTAAAATCAGGTGAAAAATACAATGGTTGTATGGTTTTGTTTTAATTTAATTGAATTTAATTAACTTGGTCAGAGTTTGTGCAATTGAAATTTTTTCATGGTTTAATGGAAGCTCAGTGTCACTATTTATTTTTAGAATCGAACTTGATTTGGAACACCATTGACAATTCATTATCATCCATCCACTTTTCAAACAATTAATCCATTCACCTAAAAATTAATTCACTCACTCCTTCACCAACCATCCATCCTTCCATTCAGGCCACTTCCTGCTCGGAGGATCAAAACCTGCCATCATCCTCAGTCCATCGTTCACTGTGGAGGGCAGAAGCTGTCTTCAGTTCTACTACATTTTTAGGGGTCGAACATCGAATGAGAAGTTCCTCGTCCACCTCCACGATGCCACTCGTGTCGACAGGAAGTCCATCAAGTTTCACAACTTCTCCCTGGAAACCTTTGCCACCTCTCAAAGCACCCTCAAATGGTGAGTGGGAACCTCAGCATTCGATTTTATTCCTGGTTGGAAAAAGACGGACGGCAAATGATGCAAACCTTGTATTTGATTTGAATGAATGATTTTATGTAAATTTAAGTTGAATTGGTTATTCAAATTAAAATGATTTCAGGTAAATTGAAATTAAGTTGGTTCATTCAGATGAAATTCATTTCCAGGGAGCCTGTGAAGATAGATGTTCCGGAGGGAAGGTATTTTGTCGAGTTTCGAATTAAGCGGGATGCGAACGGATTTGAAACCGACATGCATGGTTACTATGGTAACTATGGTTACACGAATGAAGATTATGTCGGTCTAGATGATGTTTCCCTGTTTGCTGGGGAGTGCCGCAAAGAAGGTGAATGTTATATCTAGAATTAAGGCTATTGTTGTTGATGTTATTTATGAATTCAAATTTTAAAACCATAAATTCACATAATAACCTTTTATAAAATAAAATTTAGGATAGGTTCATTTGCAAGTGCCAGTGTAATTATATCATGAGTTTTAAAATTAAGTCTTGTGTCATCAAAACTGTTGACAGTTTGCAGTGCTGGAAAGTTGAAGTGTGAAAATAGGCAGACGTATTCATGCGAGGACAAACAGAGGAGGTGCAACGTTGTTTACGACTGTGATGGACCATCTGATGAGAAGAACTGCACAGGTCAGTACAAACATCGTGATGAATTATCATGGTGATGATGATGATGATGATGACGACGACGATGTTGATGATGATGGTGGTGGTGGTGAAAATAATGTTAGGAGTATGTAATTTGACAAAACATTTGGAACTTTTATCTATTATAATGGTATCTATTTCAACAACAGATGGTTATGATAATGCTCCTACAAGCTCATAATGATAATGCTCAGGCTGTGTCTTTTCATTTCATGGTGCCTCATTTCAGATTCCAATTTCCTGTGCACGATGGAAAACATAAGGGACTGCAACTTTGTGCAACCGGGACCCGAGATGGATCAATTAGACTGGGCCATCTTACCCGTTCGAGTGACCCACATGCATGAGTCGGGGGGTCCACTTCATGATCACACGTTCAGAAGCACTGCCGGTCAACTACCAATTAATTCGTTAAATAATTAATTAGTGAATTAATAATTATTGAATAACTAAAACAATTATTGAATAAGTGATCATTGAGTAAATAATTATTCAATAAATAGTTTAATGATATTTTCACTTCCACTTAAGATTAAGTTAATAGGAAATAATTTGTTCTGTCTGTGCTATTAAAATAACCAAATTCATTTTTGTTTGTAATAATTCAGTTTCAAATATATAATTAATAAATAACCTATTTATAAGATATATTAAGTTTGTAAAGCTCTTTAATTTTTAATAATTTTCCTCATAAAGGACACGTTGCTTACTTCTCCACCATTGGCCTCAATGCCTGGATGAAAGCCTACCTGGATATTCCTGTTTTCCTCTCCGAGTCATCAGGGACTTCCGGATGCCTCCGGTTTTACTTGAGCATGATCTCAACCAGCAGTCTGACGGTTTGTGATCTTTTTGTGGCTAACATTTTTATTTTGTTTTTTAACATTTATTTATTACTAAATGTATTATTACCACTGTACTGCATTTGATTTTTAATGGTTGGATATAGTTTATTATTTTGACACTTGCTAGAATCACAGCTGATTACTCTAAGATGATTACTCTAGAGAGAGAGCATCAACAATGTTACATACCTCTTCTTTTATAACTGCCAATCTATCACCAATCCATCCTTAAAAACCACAACTCCATCGAACCAACCACAAACAGTCACCATAGCAATAAACCTTCTTTCCAGGTGTTCATGAGCGTGCGAAGGTCGTTCACCCTTCGAGCAGCTTCTTTTGAGAGGCTGCACCAGCAGGAATGGGTGGAAATTGAGATCCCCATCAACTACCAGATCGAGTCCATCACATTTCAGGCAGAAGTACTTGAGAGGCCCCACCGAGGCCCTGGTTACATTGCACTTGATGACATCTCCATTCAGAGAGGCCAGTGCAAGAATAAAGGTTTGTTGTTATTTTGCGAGTCATACATTGTTATTGCAATCCATTTTATTAGTTAAATTATTTCTTGATAAGTTATTTCTTAGTTATAAACTAAGATATATTATTCAGTGGATGATATCATATAATTATTTAATGTATTATGTTATCCTTACAATGTGGAGTTAATGTGCATGTTTTATAATAAATTATGCTGATGAACTGGTATAATTATTCACAAACCAAACAGTGATTTCGCCATTAGCCTGCCACAAGACAGGTGGCGGTGGCACTGAGTACGTGTTCAGGTGCAGGGATGGATCGGGATGCATCAGCGACAACCTCGTGTGCGACATGCAAGACAACTGTCCAGATGGAAGCGATGAAATGAATTGTGGTAGGACATCATTACTATCATCACTCGTTATTTTTATCTAATAATTTTATGAAGTACTAAATCATATTTTGAATTGCAAACATTATATAGTTGCTATTTTGTCAATATCTCTAACTATTAGTTAATGTTTTAATTTATTATCAATTATTCAGTATAATGAATCTTAAACGGTTATTGTGAACTTGTTGAATCTGCAGATCACTTCCAATGCTTTGGCGGGGGAGGCAATGTTTCCATGATTTGTGACGGTCGACCAGACTGCTTCTTTGGAGATGATGAATCCAAGTGCAGTGAGTCACGTGATAATGGTGGTCGTGATGGCAATGGCGATGATGATGATGATGATGATAGTAATGATGGTGATTAAGACGTGAGTATAGAACCTAGTTTGGGAAGATAGCTTCTGAGTTGATAAATAAAAACAGTGGTGAATAAACAATAATAAAATAATCTAATAATCAATCTCCTCAGTTCCTTGTCATTCAAACACTCAATTTCAATGTACATCGGGCAGCATCAGTTGCATCCCCATCAACAAGAGGTGCGACAACATGGCCGATTGTGCTGATGGATCAGATGAAGACCACTGTGGTGAGTGATTGAAGTGACTAAGTTCATTAAATTAATATAATTTTGAGCCTTAAATAAAATTTAAACAATTACTATGTTCATGAAATTACTATGATTACTAGCACCTCACAATTTACATTACAAATTAGCATTTCAATGACTTACAGAAATTGTTAGGCAAGAGACTAATAATAATAAATATTACAGGTCAATTAATGTAAATAAACAATGATGAATAAGCTACGAGGTAACAATTAAAATGATCAAACAACCTTTACCAGTCATTCAGAACCAAGATGGAATCCTACAGGGGTTCAAAGGTCAAGACTTTCACCCATTTTGTGCCAATTTCTGGAACAACTCGTGGAACGAGGAGGTATGCCTAGGAGTGAACGGGGGATCATCATTCGAGTCGATATCCATCTTTGAAGTCCTCGATGAGTCACTTCACTTCCTCCTGCCAATCGATGCCTCGAGTGATCAGTTCGACCTCCTCAACTTTGAACTGAGTGGAGGTCAGCTATGTTTTTTTTGCTTGGATTTTCTGTTGGAGCACATTGTTATCAAATAGTTCGTTATTGTTAATGTTTATTTGAAACCATGCATTGTATAACTGCCCTCAGCCTAGATAGTTGTTCACTAATTAAATTGTCGTTATTGTCAATTGTTCGAATTCCCTTTCATCCATTGAAACAGATTGTCCATCAGGCAGGGTGGTGCATCTGGCCTGCATGCCTCACGAGTGCGGCCTATCCACCGCGCGGTCTCTTCAAGACCCCATTACAATCGGTGGGCAGATTTCTCAGCCCGGCCAATGGCCCTTCATTGTGTCCATCCTCAGACAATCCACCCATCTCTGCACAGGGGTTCTCATCCACGAATCGTGGGTGCTCACCGCTGCCCGGTGTTTCACGAGGGGCAGTTCGTCTCATCACATGACTTCACCCTACCTCATGCCTGAAATTCATTATGCAAGGGCAGGATCCATACTCAAGGAAGGGATGGACCCACATGCACAGGTATGTTTCTATATTGATTTCCAGTGATTGAGGACATGGATTATAATTTCTGTTCTCAGATTAATTAAATATTACCAGATTAAAGTAGATTAATTAGTAAATTAAGTGGGAAATTAATAATCCACCTTTAGTTATTTTTACCATTTATTAATTTCTCCAGATTGTCAAGGTCAAGAGAATTCACATCGACGCTTACTTTGATCATGTATATTTCTATCCTGACATTGCTTTGGTCGAGCTGGAGTTGCCACTCGCAACCAGCAACATTGTAGGACCAGCCTGCCTCCCAGCCAGTCCCCTCGGGCCATTTCAGGATTGCTACCTGGTCGGTTGGAACATCCTCAACACCACAGATGATGGTTTGTCTCATTTTTGTACCACTTTGAGTGTGCTTGATAGTGATTTGATGAGTGTGCTTAAGGAATGTTATAAAATTCACAGAAGTTTTTATGCAATTGTGGTTACTTTAAATGTTTTGATTCAGATGCAAAACTTGATCACCTGATGTTTGCCAATGTGGACCCCACATTTCGAGGCGAATGTCCCCATCCTGAATTTTTCTATCAGGGTCAAATCTGCCTTGGAAACTCTCCAGATGTCTTGGACCGATGCCATGTAAGAGATGTATCATAGTTAAACAAAGATAGATTGTTATCCAAAATAATTATTAGGTTAAACAAGCATTGTTATTATATTTACTTATTATCATTAATACAGTTATTTCAATATATCGTTTACTTATTATTGTTAGTACAATTATTTCAATTCACCATCAATCAAAATCATTACTTCAGAGTGAAAGTGGGGGTCCATTGATGTGCAGATCATCGTCAGGAAGGTGGAGTGTCGTTGGTGTCGTCGGAAGTCGAAACACATTTCAGTCGTGCTCATCCAATCCGCCTTGGTCCGTGTACACTGCCGTTCAGAACTTCATGGACTGGATTCCACTTGTCATGAAGTCATCTCACTAACTAGCTCATTAATTAATTAATCATGTTAAGTTAAGTGATTTAATGGCCCCGACCTCTCTGGCATTATTCATCTCCTAGGAATTTATTTTCACAAAAGCAAACAGTTGCGACCTCTGGATTGTTGATGTGGGGTTTTTATTGCATTTACAAGTGTTTAACAGCTATTTATTTGCTATTTTTGTGATTTCGTATTTTAATTTATATTTTATAATCAACTCTTGGTGTGTTTGAAAGAACTTAACCGCCTTAACTTGTTGCCAGCAATTTGACATTTTACTTTATTTTCTTCCCTTTTTAGGGAGTGAAGCAAGTACTAGCCATTAGTTACAAACTTCAGTTATAAACAATACGTTTAAATCAACAGAAAAACACAATTTAACATCCAATATTGTGGATTAGGTTGTATTTGCGTAGGTTCAAACAAATCAAGAATTAACATTGGAGAATGTTCTGAAGGGGGAGTGATTCACAAAAGTGGAATGACACAAATAGTTTACAAATTGTTGTTAAGCATGACATGTGCCTTGATGTCCTAAAAATGTTAACGTGACCTCCAAGTTTTGGTGCAACGTCGAGGTCATCGATTTGCACAGAAGCACCAAAACGAGTGAAAGTTTCATGAATGACAGCAGATGATCAATGGAGCTTCCTCTTCTGAGTTTCAGAGTCGTCTTTGAGAGCAAAGAAGATGAATGCAATAAGGACTACATGGGCAGCTACGATAGCAACAATGGCTGAGTAGAAATAACTGTTTGTTGCTGACATCCCAAGGATTGCTGAAATAAATCAAAATAAGTCAGTTTATTGCTTATTCAGGTTTTAATTTTAATATTCCTAGGAATTAGAAAGAGTGTTAAAACCTTCAAAAACTATTGCTTTGCTGAGAAAATACAGCCCAAGTGGGAGGAAAATCATTAGGGACGACAAGAATAGAATTTTTCTGAAGATTTCCCATGGTGACTCCTGGACTCTAGAATGCAAAAATAAGCAGTCAACACCTACAAGATGTAACTAAACATAACATTAATTTATAATTTATATATTATTAATTTATAGTAGTTTAAGGAGATTAATGTCTGTGATAAACCACCCTTTAAATTTAACTTAATAATTTAAATAAGTGAAGTTAAACTGGGTGAAACTACTTGTAAGCTAATTGCTAAAAAACTCAACTCCATTATCTAAAGTAGATGCAAAAATTAGAAGCAGCACACGCTTCAATTCTTAATATTAAAACTGTGTCCGCTAGTAATATAATAAATACAACATCAAAAAAGTTGGACTAACGTCCAAAACGCCAGTGGTTGTTGTTCGGAGGATCCCAACAAAAGTGTAGGATCTTTCTTCTTAGCGTCAAGGTTTTCACCTAGAATTTTTGCCTTATTCATTCTACAGTCGAGCTTCTCACGAAATCAGTCAGATCTTTATTTATCATCTAATCTCGCCCGCATACGAAGTCAGGTGATTATATCTCCAGCTCAAACTGGATTAAAACTTGGTTTAAAAGTGTCTTTAAAATTATTGCAAAGTATTTTTAAGATTGCGATCATAAAAAAAAATAAATTTACGTTTATTCAATTCAATACATAAATTGTAATTATTATACCTAATTTGATCCCAATGTTGGTTTTATTTTTCATTGATTCACCATCACGTTAGTATGCTAAAATAGGATTAACGTGAGTACTACAGATTATTAGTATAATATTATTAGTAATTACTACTGTACGCTTCTGTGCGAGGAACGAGTTTATTTATCGCAGAATAATGGAAGGTCTATGAATAATTAAAATAACCGATGAAGTATGATTGGTTTCAGTTACAATTGTAATCTTAAGATTTGCAAAATAGCGTACTACATTTGCTCAAATCGTCAAACAGTTTGTCATTTTTTATTTTTTATGTAAAAAAATATGAGACAAATAAAGTGTTATTCAGCATTTAGCAAAGTACTTGAACGCGAAAAAGCCAATACAACTCCGACATTGGATTCCACCAGTGAAGGATTTATTTGGGGAACATGACTTAATATTTAAAATGTAAAAAAATCATCGTCATCGTCATCGTCACTATCATCATTCCTTTTTATAGTTCCAGATGTTAGCGTACATATTTAATATTTAATTAAATATCTTAAATATTCATTTTAACAAGTTCAATATTCAGTCAATGTGTTAAATAATTAAATTTAAAAAAAAAAAGCATTTGTTCCTTAAAAATTGTACAAATTCGTCACTATGCGCAGTATGGAATTTCAGATTTTCAGTCCCCAAAATATTTCTATGAACATGTCGTCAGTCGTAAAGACTGTGGTTACTGAGTAAGAAGACTTGCAAAACATTCCATTAATGGAAGGACTTCCGCTTAAGATGTCTCGCGATTTTTTAAGCACTTATGTTGTTCCCCAAATTTATCAGCTAATAAGGTATACATATTTGGAAAGTAGAAATCTTAACGAACATTTTGATGCACATTTCGTCAGTTGTAAAATCGTAGTTACTGAGTAAGAAGACTTGCAAGACATTCCATTAATGGAAGGACTTCCGCTTAAGATGTCTCGCGATTTTTTAAGCACTTATGTTGTTCCCCAAATTTATCAGCTAATAAGGTATACATATTTGGAAAGTAGAAATCTTAACGAACATTTTGATGCACATTTCGTCAGTTGTAAAATCGCAGTTACTGAGTAAGAAGACTTGCAAGACATTCCATTAATGGAAGGACTTCCGCTTAAGATGTCTCGCGATTTTTTAAGCACTTATGTTGTTCCACATCTTTTTCGGCTAATAAGGTATACATATTTGGAAAGTAGAAATCTTAACGAGCATTTTGATGCACATTTCGTCAGTTGTAAAGTCGTAGTTACTGAGTAAAAAGACTTTTGAACGAATTCCTCAAATTTCTAATAACTTCAAAAATTTTCAAATCTTCCGTCAATTGATTTATAACCATTTTTGAAAAGCATTTGAAACGTAGTTTCCAAATATTATAATTTGAAATTTCGCATTAAAAATTAAATTTAAGTGTCTGCTAACTTCAGCTACGTTAAAGACTAGGTTTTTCCCATGATATAAGTGTCTGCTGGCG
Source organism: Whitmania pigra (assembly GCA_021613335.1). Classification (NCBI taxonomy): domain Eukaryota; kingdom Metazoa; phylum Annelida; class Clitellata; order Hirudinida; family Haemopidae; genus Whitmania; species Whitmania pigra. The sequence goes on from JAJTWR010000067.1 coordinate 899,900, forward strand.
GAAGACAAGTAAAATATTTCTAAGAACATGTCGTTCGCAATGAAATTAAAATAATCATTAATTATAATATAATAATTATAATCCAAGGTCTTCTAAGCAAAGTCGTAAGTGACATTGAATTTTAACTCAAATATTTTAGCCGAGTCAGGAAGATTTGATAACCTTGCGAGAGAAGGCAACATTGAGTTATTGCTGAAGATACATCATCCACCGTGAGCTGCACTGCCAAGATTCAGATGCTGACATCTTTGACTGGAAATCTAATATTGTACTAGTGAGTTTTCTCCTAAAGTCAACTTGTTCTAATATAATTTGATTTTTTCTAATTAATTTTCTGATTATTATTTCTGAGACTGTCAACTTTATTTTGCCAACAACTCAATGTCATATTACATCCGTACCGAAATTTTAATTCAATCCAAACTCATATTAAGAAAATGTCTTTTGGAATAAACTTACTAAGCCGTGTTTTAATCGACTATTTACCATAAATATTTATTTTAAATTTTATTTCAAAAATACTCGGACATGATCAGCATAAAAAGGCTTCATCAATTACAACCATGCAAGACGAAAGTGAGAATTATTCTGAAAAATTGCTACAAAATGACAATCTAGGGGGAAAAATTAGAATTGAATTTTAAATTGTCAAAATTTATTTTTCATCATTAAGTGATTGAATAAGTAAATAATATTCTCCTCGTCACCATCGTCGTCATCAGCTTCATCGAAAAATGAGCATCTCAAATTATTATATATTTCTATTATTCAACACCACTGGTGGACACTGGAGCCACATTTCACTGCTTTTAAGAACCTCAGGCCCCTGATCGTAGTACATAAAATTTATTCCAAACGAGTTGAAGTTGGTGTATCCGCAGATGGGGTTGTTTGACGGGCCGAACCACCAGCCGCACTTATAAATGAAAGCGCAATTTTGGTTAGGATCATGTAGCGTACGTAACTGCAAACTACAACTAAAATAGATTTATGATACAAAGTTTATTTTTATAAACAAGAAGTCAAATCAAATGAGAAAACAACGATATCAAGTCAAATGAGAAAACAAAGATATCAAGTCGAAAACGAAGAAGATAAAGGATCAAGTCAATAAAGGCCAAAGCACAAGGCCTGAGAAGAGATCACGGAAATCAAGCGAAGAGGAAGACCACTGAGGGCGAACGGATGAGTGTCTTCTCCTGGCTCCTTAAATAGACTTTCGCCAGGCTTTGAAACAAAGGAGTCCACTGCTACTCGCTGAGTCACTGTTGCTGTCCTGCACGTTTGTGGCCTGGCGGAGTTGTGGGCCGAGGTTCTGTGTCGGACGTTACTAGTGCTGTACGTTCCTAGTGTTGTACGCTTGGAGCTTGTGTGATGATGCAAGTAGGACGAAGTTCAGTGTCCAACAATACTCCCCCACCAGAGAGCAAGCTGGAGCGGTCCTGGAACAAGTGCAAGGTGACCTCACTACACCGGTGGCGTTTTTCTCCAAGAAGTTCAGCCCGACGGAGACGCGATACAGCACGTTCGGCAGGGAGCTGTTGGCGATGTACCTGGCCGTGAAGCACTTCCAACACCTTCTGGAAGGTCGTCAATTTACAATCTACACGGACCACAAGCCGCTCACATTTGCTTACAAGAGCGGATCCAGCCGGTACTCGCCCAGAGAAATGCGGCATCTGGATTTCCTCAGTCAGTTTGCAGCTGACATCAGGCACATCAAAGGAGACCAGAATGTCGTGGCAGATGCCTTGTCGCGCACCGACGTCAACGCCGTCACAACCATCGATCTACAAGAGATAGCCGCACACCAAGCTGCAGAGACCCAGCTCCAGATCGACACGCCATCCCTGGAGATCATCGAGGTCCCACTACCATCCAGCCACGGCAACATCTTCGTCGACGTCTCAACAGGAGTGCACAGACCGCTCGTACCAGAGAAGCTGCGTCACAAGGTATTTCTGAGCCTACACTCTTTATCACACCCAGGTGCCCGTGCAACGTCAAAACTGGTGAGGCAACGCTTCGTCTGGCCGAACATGGACAAGGACATCAGAGCATGGTGCCGAGAGTGTCTGGCGTGCCAGAAGAGCAAGATCCACCGACACACTACGACGCCACCAGCAACATTCCCTCTGCCAAGCTGCCGCTTCCAACACATCCATTTGGACCTGGTGGGACCACTTCCGTCATCGGAGGGACACACACACATCCTCACATGCGTGGATCGATTCACAAGATGGCCCATGGCTATACCCCTTTCCGACACCTCAACGGAAGCCATCGTCAAGAATTTCATGCTCTCATGGATTTCCAACTTTGGAGTGCCGGAAACCATCACCACGGACCGGGGTAGCCAATTTTCCTCACACATGTTTCATCAGTGGTGCAAGTTGTTAGGCATCCGCCACGTAAAAACAACGGCATACCATCCTGCTGCTAACGGAATGGTGGAACGTTTCCACCGTCAACTCAAGGCAGCACTCATCGCACAGAACGCCACCAACACCTGGACAGATCTCCTACCCATGGCTCTTCTGGGGATCCGGGCAACCGTCAAAGAAGACCTTCAATGCTCTCCAGCCGAGCTGGTCTACGGGACGGCGTTGAGATTACCAGGAGAGTTTTCACCAGCAAGCGACTCCAACCCGCCGATGGGACAGTCAGGCTTCGTGGATCGTCTGAGGGAGCAAATGCAGGGTCTCAGGCCGCAACAACCAAGACAACGGCAACAACCCGCGTACATCCCGAAGGACCTGGCCACGACACCACAAGTATTCATCCGGGTCGATTCTCACAAACCGCCGCTGAGCCCACCATACGACGGTCCCTTTGACGTCCAAGAACGCCATCGGAAATACTTCGTCGTCAAGAAGAATGGCCGGAATGACACAGTGTCCATCGACAGGCTGAAACCAGCAATTCGGCCCCAGACTTCAGTTCCGCCCACAACCAACCCATCCCCAGCTATCAACCCAGCAACACCACTGGCTCAACCTCAAACACGCTCCGGACGAAGAGTTCACTGGCCCAAGAAACTCGAGGACTACGAGCCCTGACTTTTCGTTCGCCAGATTGCTCTCTGGTGGGGGAGTATTGTTGGACACTGAACTTCGTCCTACTTGCATCATCACACAAGCTCCAAGCGTACAACACTAGGAACGTACAGCACTAGTAACGTCCGACACAGAACCTCGGCCCACAACTCCGCCAGGCCACAAACGTGCAGGACAGCAACAGTGACTCAGCGAGTAGCAGTGGACTCCTTTGTTTCAAAGCCTGGCGAAAGTCTATTTAAGGAGCCAGGAGAAGACACTCATCCGTTCGCCCTCAGTGGTCTTCCTCTTCGCTTGATTTCCGTGATCTCTTCTCAGGCCTTGTGCTTTGGCCTTTATTGACTTGATCCTTTATCTTCTTCGTTTTCGACTTGATATCTTTGTTTTCTCATTTGACTTGATATCGTTGTTTTCTCATTTGATTTGACTTCTTGTTTATAAAAATAAACTTTGTATCATAAATCTATTTTAGTTGTAGTTTGCAGTTACGTACGCTACATGTGTCGAAGGAGTTGGCTGGGTAGCCGACCTTCCAGGTGGACTGCGCTGAAGAGGCTCCTCAGCCTTGTCTGTTGGGATTGTCCGCAGCGCTTCAGGATGGCCTCCTTGAGACCGGTGTACGGCCTCTCGCTTGGAACCTCGTAGATGAGGTCCTGGACTTGCTCCGACACGTGGAAGGGTAGATTTTGTACCACGTATGCGTACCGCTGAGTCTCGTCCTTCAGGCGTTGTGTGTGAAACAACGCCTCGATGTGGGCGAACCACAGTCTTGGGTTTGCTGTGAAGAACGGCGGCAACTGCATGCTGACTGCTGTCACACGTGGTAGAGCTCCGGCCTCCTCTGACGTCAGGTTGATTAGATCTTCCATGTCTCTTCTTTGTCGGGGTCACCAATTTGTAGCGTACGTAACTGCAAACTACAACTAAAATAGATTTATGATACAAAGTTTATTTTTATAAACAAGAAGTCAAATCAAATGAGAAAACAACGATATCAAGTCAAATGAGAAAACAAAGATATCAAGTCGAAAACGAAGAAGATAAAGGATCAAGTCAATAAAGGCCAAAGCACAAGGCCTGAGAAGAGATCACGGAAATCAAGCGAAGAGGAAGACCACTGAGGGCGAACGGATGAGTGTCTTCTCCTGGCTCCTTAAATAGACTTTCGCCAGGCTTTGAAACAAAGGAGTCCACTGCTACTCGCTGAGTCACTGTTGCTGTCCTGCACGTTTGTGGCCTGGCGGAGTTGTGGGCCGAGGTTCTGTGTCGGACGTTACTAGTGCTGTACGTTCCTAGTGTTGTACGCTTGGAGCTTGTGTGATGATGCAAGTAGGACGAAGTTCAGTGTCCAACAATCAAAATCGAGGTCACGATCAAACGTCGAAAAATTGGCTCCAATTATCCCAGTGAGTATGTCAATGGAAAGGTTGTTATATGATGAAAAATTCCGTGATATAATTTTGTAGCTTTCTTCTGGAAAAATGGAATAGGAATTTCAAAAGTTAACATTAATTGATTATAAATTAGTTACCAGTTATTTAATGATTTAAGTGCTAATATTGACATGCAATGTTTTACTATTTGTATATAACATTGTAATATTATTTTAAACAACATTTTTAACATAGGGTGCACAAATATTGATGACATTATTTATTTTATTAAATATTTGTAAAAAGATATGTTATTACAAGATGCATATCATTTAAGCCCATAATAATTATTAGTGACCAACTTCAAAACGAACCCTCAGATCCGATCTGAAATGAATCATAATAAAGATAATAGCTGATATTCGCCTCGTCTGGAGTCAAAATAATCAAAAGGCGACACTTTTTAGATTTTGTGAGTTTGTAAACAGCATCGTTTCCAAGCCAGTAGCATCCAATTGAACAACTGAATCCGTACTTGAACGTATCCCAAGTTCTGTTGAAGAGATTTACTGCGGTTTGTCCAATTGTGCTATGCGATTGCATCAGTAACTCCGCCCAGCCTGATTTAAATGTTAGCTTCGCTCAGGAAAATGATTTATAATATTCATATCAAGTAACATGTGTTACTAGGGCGTGATAAACATGTTTAAAAATCAAGTAATAAACGTTATCAGGGCTAGCCGACACTTTGGTCCCTTCCTAACCATCTCTCGGCAGATCTGTTTACTTTCTTTCAACCAACGTTTTTAATTAAGCAAAACTAGTTGTAAGTATATAATCCTCTGAAATCGATTTAAACGCATTTTGTTTATTTGATGTTATTCCATTTTAAGTTAAGACAAGGGATCTTTTCCAGATAAGCCCCGCCACTAATGATAAAAGTGTATGCGCGAAAAGTTAAGCCCCGCCACTCTAATTTCATGCATGCACCCAAATTCTGATGTCTGGACATTTGTATATTTAAATGCACGCCATAAAAACAACTCCTTATTCGCCTCTATGCCCATTTTGTGCAAATATTTTCTACGTTCGGATCTAAAACCTCAAATGAACTTTCGACTCTCGTTCCCTAGGAGACGGCAATACTTTTTTTGCAAAGCGACGGAGTGATCCATCAGCAACGTTTATGCAACAATGGTCACCAGATGACACTTTCAACTTTATAATCATCAAACGGTTGATCATACAGAAAACTTTGTGAATCCAACGAGTGGAGCTCACACACAAACCATCGAATCTTTGTGGCACGTCTACAAGACGCAGAATAAGCGCCGATGCGGCACACACCGATCTTGGAGGCAACGGTACAGAAATACGGACCTTTTCATGTAAATCATTAATGTTTAAATTTTACCCTCCTCAATAAAAACTAAAAGTACAAATTTCATATCTTCTTTTTTGTAATCTTTTTTTGGTGGCGGGGGTTAACTTTTTGGCGGGGCTTATCTGGAAAAGATCCACGACAAGGTTTAAATTGATATAACTAAATTTTAACTATTAGTTTGTCTTTCGGTGAACAACTTACTTCCTTGAGGACAAAATAAAAGGGGAAAATCTAACCTGCCTAACTGCACCGAAGATTTGTTGTTTCTTCCTAAGAAGCAGGTTAGCTTACAAATCTGCATTTCACATCATTGTACAAGTGATTAAAGAGTGGTCATATCATGGATGTTAATTCGAAATGTAAAGTTTTGTGGTGGCCGAAGTCATGTGGCTCAAAGAAAGAAAGAAACTCCTTCAGGCAGTAGAAGACAGGTGCGCTGCGACTTTTGCAGCAATAAGTTTCTGCATAATAAGAGGTAAATACATTCATGAAAACAGAATCCATCCACTTGAATATCAGAAAGCCAGAGCTGGTCTGCCCTCTGCTAAAGCAAGATGGATAGAGGAAGAATATTGCATGCTCGCTGCCATGAAGGCCGAAATGATTCGAAATGGAGTTTACAACATCAAAACTCTATAAAATATTTAGACACAGAATTTTGAATGCCATCAAAGACTCGCCGACAAATACAAGGTAATACTGGAGAGATACATGTCTTGCCCAACAACATTCACGCTCACTGAGACGTCAAATCATACAATCAAAAAATTTACTGCTGCCGTAGTTTCGCAAATTTTTTCGTGAAAAACAACACAATGAAATCAACAGCCAACGTTCATTTATGACAGTTTTATTACCGTTTAAAAAAATATCATTAAACCCAGTTCTATGTTCCCTCAACAGCAACAGTGATTCCACAGTTGACGCTGACAATCGATTTCTTCTTGCGGAGACAAAAGCACCTGATATTGAAAACAGTCTCTCCACATTTCCAGATGATGCCGGGATGCTTAGAAGTCTACGAGCAAGTCGTTGTAGTTTCGGAAAGCGGTGACCCTTAGCTGCCCAAAATTTCATCAATGTCATTCAATGGCTCTGAAGCCTCATCACGTTCTCTCATTTCACTTTTATCTTCCGTACAATCAAACGCAAACCTGGCAGCTTCTTCTGAAAATATTATGAAGGCTTTAAGCATGTTTCCTGCATTGTCAGTAACGACATATCCAATGTCAATGCTCTGCATTCCCATACTCTGACAGTATTTCCCCAAAAGCTGCACAAATATTTTTTCCTGTGTGTTTTGACCCAAAGTGTCTGTATGCAGACGTCTTTGTTTTCAGCTGAAAGCCTTCATCAAAGTAGTGGAATTTCACTCCTATAATTGGTTCAAATGAACGGCTGCTCCATAAATCTGGAGATTCAATTTACTTTTCAAATCGAATCGAAAAAAAAAATGCAAATCAAATAAAATCAAAATTGCAGAGGCCAAAATCAAATACCACAATGTTCAAATCGAATCGTAACCTTGCCGAAATCGCGATTTGATTTGCCCATCACTGTCTCTTGCCAAAAAAAAGAAGAATTTATTTGCTTCCTTCACGACACAGAATCATGGGCAGCACTGGTAGACGCAAAATTGAATCTTGTAGGATTACAAAAAAAAACAGGATCAACGTCTCACTCCAACAGCAATTCCCTACTCTCGATGTGGATGCCATAAAGAAAATTAGGAACAAACCACAATACCGCAAACTGCTCTCCAATATGATAACATCAGACATAAAGGCCGATTTCAAAGCCGTAACCAGTTGCGCAGAAATTGATTTGGAAAACGTAGTTGGTCTCCTGCAGTTCATTGGAAAAAAAGGAGGTTTCTGGTCCCAATGACAGACAACGAATTCAAAACGCTCATTGATCCAAATGAGAAAAATGAGGACAATAGGTCAATCATTAACATGGAATTCGAAAGATGGATCTCGGAATACTGAAGAAAACAAAGAAGGAAACGCGAGAATATGTGAGGCAAAATCTAGAACTGAGAGAGGACAGAGTTGGATCCAATACTCAAAAATTTATCAGAACAGCTAACCATCAATCAAAAAGAGCAAAGTAAATGGAGCTGCAAAGACAACATTATGCTAAAGTTCAAAGAATGTTCAGAAAAAGTCAAAGTTTGGGAGCTCAGTTTGTATTGAGTGGAGAAAACGAGAAAGATTCTGTGTCTCCTGCTGATGAGGCATTGCTTGAGTATTGGGAGAAGGTCTTCATCCAGAAGTCAAAAGGTGATTGCAGACCATTGGAGAGAGCCGTCGATGCTTTTGAAGAAATGGATTTTCCAGTCATTGCGGATGAAATCATTTTGGCTGCAAAAAATTTGAAAGATTCTGCTCCTGGTTTGGATGGAATGAAAAATTGACCTGAACAGATGTGCTCAAAAGGGGAATTGTTACTTGCATTACAAAAAACTTCGGGACACTCAATCCAGGCGATTTTAGGCTAATCATTGTTGGACCAATTGTGGGCAGGTTATTCCACCGCCTGCTGAGCAGAAAAATAATCACTCACTGGCCTCTTTCAAACCTGGCCGAGCCTCACCTTTATTGACGTGAGCAAAGCATTTGATTCGGGTTCGCATCAATCCATTGTTAGAGCAGCCTACAGACTCGGAACTCCGCCATTCATGATGAAATGCATTTCAGAGGCTTATTGCAACTGTTCGGTCCAACTAAAGATTGGAGGAAAATTGACTCACGACATACCAGTGAACAGAGGCAAGGAGACCCTATGTCTCCTCTAATTTTCAATGCGGTAATCGCCATAGTGACCCTTCCATCGATGTGACTGGCGACATTAGTTCGTCAGTCAAATGCAACATCATGGCCTTTGCCGATGACTTGATTCATTTATCCTCCACGGATATTGGAATGAAAAGACTTTTGGAACAAGTTGAAGGGTCTTTAGCAAAAGTGGGATTGAGTATCAATGTTTAAAAATGCTCATCTCTGAGAGCGGAAATAAAGAAGAAGAATAATCCGTGGATTGTCAACCCGGATCTTTATCTTGAAGTCAATCAACATCAAATTACGGCGATGAATATTCTTTACACCTGCAAGTACCTCGGGGTTGATGTTGGTCCTAGGCTGAAATATGCTTCAATAGGAGAAAAAATTCAAAACAAGTTGCATGTAATATCCAGGGCTCCATTGAAGTCCAATAAAAAACTTTACATTCTTAGGTCCCATTTAATACCAAGTCTTGTTCATTACCTGACTTTTAATAGCATTTTGTTGAACTTTTTCAGTGTTTCTGTCACCGAGATAAGATATGCTGTGCGACAATGGCTGCGACTTCCCAAAGACACGCTAGTTGCTTTCTTCCATGGAGTTAAGGATGGAGGACTCGGATCGTTGCAGCTCAGAAAATGGGTGCAGATCATAAGAGTTAATCGAATGATTCGTATTGAATCACCATAAACTGCATAATTCAACAATCACTTCATCCGCTTTTTGAAATTACATTATTTGTAAATGGACATCCGACAACGGGAGTTTTTTTTCTCTTTAGGATGTTTCCTGTTCATGGTTGATGTTATGTAATTTTTTTGAAGTATTATTTGCAGTGAGATTAATAAACTCCAACAACGTTATAAAAAAAATGTCGGCAATGATGGGGCAGTCCAAGACCAATGAGGATAAGTTTCTGCTCGCTGAAAGATAACATCGCAATTCTCTGCTAGTACAGAAAGTTCGAAAAAGCAAAAAGACCCATAGCCAAGAAACAACTGAAATACGAAACTGCGGCAAGTTTGTATGACTCGGTCGATGGATATGAGCTTGAATCGTTTACCCAAAGGATAGGAATTAGTGATTGGATAGTGGGTGGTCAATTCAGGATGCCCCAAGCAAATACATACAATGTATCAAAGTCAGTACTGCCGTCCTCCCGATACATCTTAGGATCACAAGGTATCATTCAGAGATGAACAGCTATTGTGATTCAGGGTGTAGTGCCTTCGAGTGCCTATACCATCTTCCAAGTTTGCGCAGGTGTGGATGCAGCGAGAAGAGAGCGGCATAACAATGTTGTCCGCCAATTAGAAAAGGAGTGGAAAAAGAAAGGCTACATCACCAAAATTGAGCCTCGAAGTAATGTTGAAGGGAATCTCAGATTTCCAGACCTGGAGGAGGATCAGTCAATAGTCTGCGATGTCACCATTGTTTCTGATACGGCCCGGTTGGACGAAGAACGCATCAACAAAGTCCAAAAATATGACGACAGGGACATTAATATTTGACTGACAAACAACCGTCCAGTTGGGTTTTCCTTTCCGCAGGTTCTTGTGACTGCCTTTGTTTGCAACTGGAGATTTCTTCAAAATCGTATTCCTCTTGGTGCGGCCTCGGCATCTCCAGAATCACGTTAATGAACTTACCGACAACATCTCTCTTATTAAGTACTTACTTGATGTGGAAGCATCACAAGCGAAAAACTCAAAAACGATGGCGAAAATGAGTTAGATTGTAACGAGGACATTTAATATATGTTGTACGGATTGTTTTTTGAATGTCGATGGTGCTGTGGTTTGCGCATTATGCCCCGGGGTTCTCTCAGGCCCAGAACGGGGGACTTTAAATATTCGTTGAGTTTTTTTTTATATTGCCTGTAATCAAGTTTAAACAATTATTTGGCTGAGAAAATAAACATTGTTAGTAATAAGAAAATAATAATAATAATAAAATTAAAACAAAAATATAAAATAAAAAATAAAAATAATAATAATAATAATGATAATGATAATGACAATAATAGTGCTTTTAGCAATGACAAACAATGGCTTTCATAGATACTCCGGTTGATGGAATCGATATGGAATTTTTTTATATTCAAGTTTCTCTCGGATGCAGAGAAAATACTTTTGTTCTAGAGATTCTTTGTTGGAATTTTTGGAAAGCACAAGAAGACTTCTTATGTTCATATACATTAAAGAATTTCAAAAGACTTATAAGATCTGGACGTTTTTCAAACATAGTTTCTGGAGAAATCACAGAAGAAAAGGTCGAAGATGACGCACAAAGAACACTTTTAATATTCCATGACAATATTTCGAAAATTAATTTAATCAATTTAGAAATGATTAAATTTCTTTTTACTTGAATTCAAAATATTCAAGTTATAATTCTTGGGTGATCCCTGGCCAGTTTGAGGACCCTATATATAACTTGATGTTCTTGATGATGATTTTAGAAAGTGTTAGAGGGCTGAATAAACTGTTTCAAAGTAGTGGTAATATTTGAGTCATGCAATTACTTTCAAATGTAAAAAAACACGTCCATTGTTACTTTGAGAAATTAATTACTCTCCTATATACATGCTTTACAGAGTTTACTGAATGGAATTTTTAACGAAAAATTATGACATAAAATAATAAAATTACAAATAATAAAATAAATAAATATTATTCAGAAATTGCTTTTCGGACAATAAAGATATTTAATGTTCCCAATCATTGTTAGTCTGTTAACTCTTTTAATTACTAGTAGTCTTTATAAATAGTTCTTCTGTTTTAATTGCTTTAGAAAACAATAAAATAAATAAACTGATAAAGTGGAAATTCAGTTCAAACCTGTTTTTTTAGAATCTCCAGGTTGATGCATCAAATTTTGTTCCCAGAACTCTCTTGGAGGCTGAAATCGCGAATTCTTCTTAGAACCAGAAATACATAAAAACATTCAGGTAAATCGATTTCAATTTAACTTTATTCTTCGATTAAGGCTTTATGATACAGAACACCGAGAGAGAGGGCAGACTCCTGTGTTCTCAGCAATTTTGGACTGTTTAGAACACGATAGAATTTTGAACTATTATTTAATAATTACAATCTTAATATTGTTTTAGATTTTCTATTTCCAAAATTGAAATAGCATAGGGGACCATGGGTCGATGTGCCTAGGGGCCCGAAATATCTATCGGCGGTTTTGCATGAGACTCACAAACCTTATTTTTGTTGTGATAATAGGAGCACTTCTCTGTTCTCCTCAACAGCAGGATGCGACATGCCCCAAGAAATAATTCACAAACAACTGACGAAACATCTCCGCGGATGTTGAAACCCCTGCAATTCTTTCTGGAAAAACATTCCAGTGAACAGTTTGTTGAGGTTTGAGCTGCTAAACTAAGGTTGTTGCAGAGTGTAGAGACAGTGATAATGATCCTTAGGTAGGAATAGAAGATTTTGTTTAAATAAAAAAAAAGAATTATTAAGAATTAAATAATTAAGTTAAACAAATATAACCTTTTAAAGATTTTAAAAAAATGTTAACTAAGATTTAATTGCAATATTTTTAAATGTTAATGTTGTAAATGCCAGTGTGCTTGTTGAGTCAAACGGCGCCAAATGAATCTGTCAATATTGTCACGCATTCTCAAGAACCTGTATTCTATTTCTAATGTTTTGCGTTTCAATGTTAAAGTAATTCAACTGAATTAAAAATAACAAAATGAATAATAAAATAAATAAATAATAATTTGAATTATAAATTCATAAATGTAAATAATAAACCATGCAAAATATAAAAATTGATAAATAAAAGTAAAATTTGATTAATAAATTTTAACATTTAAGTAAAAATAAAATGAAATTATAAGAACGTAAATTCGAGAATTCAGCACCTACCCACATGTTATTTTTCCACTGGTTCCATCGAACACTGGTTGATAAATTACCAAGTTACCACCCACAAATTGTGAAATCAACGTGTAAACCATTATTAATGACAGGAAGGCAGTTATTTGGCAGGATTGTGAGGTCATGACTTTCAACAAATTAAATATGACGACAGATTGGAACTTCTGAGACACGAAACAAAATAATCACTTAGAAAAGATTTATGCGTGTTTATTGCATGACCCAATTATCTAGTAAGCAGATCAACTTATCTAAATTAATTTTATCAGCTGATTAATTTATTAATTAATTCGAAAGAAGCATTGATTAGGGAACAGATTTTACCAGCCGAACGCTTAGAGCAGAGAAGGCGGATCACCAAGTTTTAAAGCAGCTAAATGCATTCGGAAGAAATGAACTCACCTGAGATTGAAAACAGAAAAGGCTGTTCTCTGCTTTATCGTTAATATTTTATGATGCCACCTGTTCATGAAGATGTCAGAAAAAATGATTAAGATTTTACTTATGATTTTCCAAATTGTTTCCTTTTGATGAACACACGAAAACATTTGTCAATTTTTTTCCAATATTCCTAATTGTTTGGTTTGCATCGTCTGCAAAAGATAATTGCGGTATGACACGAATGAGTTGTGTTGTGTTGCATTTGCCAACATATTATAATTAGTTTTATTTATAAATATTATATGTAATATGCATTCATAAAGTATTATATAATACATACAGAATAATATGATCTTAAAAAGATTATTATTGTTATCATGATTAGATATCGTTAATATATATTCCTTCATTTTGTTTTAATGTCATTATTCTTGCAGTATTCATATATTTAAAATTAAGACTTAACGATAAGGTGATAAAAGATGCAAATATAATTTCAACCTTTACTATTAATAATAAATTGTAAAAATAATGTAATAGAAAATAATATAAATCATATTATGTTGCATGATAGTTATTTGATTTGGTAATGAAATAATTATTTAATCTATTTAATTTATGAAAAGACGCTTTCAGTTAATCAGCCTCAAAATGCACTAAAAGGGAGGAAATAATGTTTTCGCTAGGAGACGTGAAGACCTGAGTAAGATAAAAAAGATAAAATGATCTTAAAAGTTAGATAAACTGATCTACTAAATATGATAATTACTCTTCCTCAGATGGCAGCTTAATTTTTTTTATTGAAGGCAAAGGTAAAAATAGTCAATCAATATTCGAAATGTTATCAAGTGATACAAAAAGGAAAAATTCTACATTTTCAAAGTGTTTAAAATATCATTTGATCAACGATTTGTGAAAATTATTATCTTTATCATTAATCGTAAAGATTTATTTTTAAATTTCTAAATAAAATTACAAAGCCAGTCAACAATACTCATTAATTTAATTAATTAAAACGAAAACGACAAACTGGTGGAATTAATTTAGGACAGTTGTTGTAAACTTAACTAATTATCAAGAAAATTTACCAGCATTTATATATAGAGATTCAAAAATAGTAGAGCTGTGAACGATTAAAATTGAAAACTCAGCCTGAGTAAACAAAATTATTCGTACGTTCTTTGTGAGTGTTACCAGATAAATAATAATCTTCTGGCAATTGTTGATGCATTTGGAAAAGAACTAAATTGTTGAGGCTGGGAATCATTTAATGGCATGAATTCTCAAATATCCATAAGTGAAAAGAAATTTAATGTAATTCTTAAAAATGGTATAGTCGATCATAAAAATTATATTTAATTTTTAAATTTAATTATTTTATTTTCAACAAGGTTTCAACAAGATTTATAAAGTGCAAAATTGTTGAAAGGGTTTTATGGGAATCATTTAATCGCATGAATTTTCAAATATCCGTAGGTGAAATTATAATATGGCTAAAAATTTAAACAATGGATATAATTGAAAAATTGGTAAATCAAAACAGTTATATCTAATTAACATAATTAAATATTAACTAATTTGTTTGACGTCTAAAAATTAGATAAAATGAAAAAAAAAACCAAAAGCGACAAACTGTCAACGTAATCCTTTTGATAGTCGAATTTACTGGCGGGTGTTGGAAGGTGCTTGAACAAAGTTTAATCGTACTTCATTTCAAAAGGACATTTGGCAACGCATGCGCCACTGTTGTTGACATTTCTGCAACCCTTTTAGATTGAAATATTATAAGAAATTATTATTAAACCTCAACCTTTGAAGTGCTAACAATATAGGTTAACTAAGGATTTTACTATTCTACATAGCAATAAATTAAACCGGAAATAAACCATTCTAGTTCTTAAATATTTTTTATACAAAAGGCCGCTTGCAATAGATTGTAAATTTTATAAAGATCGTCAAATAGTCCGTATAAATTCTTATTTGTATAACTTTGCAAAATTCGTCAAAAAATTATCACTTTTACATCTTTTTATTTCACTTTATAATTATTTACTTCACAAATAGATTTTCACCAATCTTGTGGTTATATTCAATATTTGTCAAGTAAGTTGTCGTAATTCACGATATAAATAAATATTTTAAAATTATTAAACGAGCAATTATCGGCTGTTCCAGTACAACCAGCAACATCATCGGAACAACAGACATCAGGTCGATCCTTCAGGCATCCTGTTCGACTCTTTGATTTGCAAGACTTCAACCTGACTGAATTGAAATTCTTACTCAATTTTCAACTTCAAAGGAAAGTTAACTAGCAATTAAGGTTTATACAAATATTCAATATTAATAAAAAATTAAGCTATACAGCTGCATTTTTTCATACAATATAAAAAGGCTTTGAGTTTTGCGAAAAACTGTGATCTTCAAAACTGAGGGGATATTTCCCTATAATGTTTAATGTAAAAATGTGTAATTTGTGTCCGAAATTAAACATGCGACTGATCATGCGCGATATCATGCGACAGATGCATTTTTTTTATCAATCTATCGCTAGATTAATAATCACTCTGAGTTAATAAGCATTAATTTATTATGATATGCATGACTTGTTTTGTTAAGTTACTTATACAATTAATTTCAGTTATAACTACATCATGTACTAAAAATATGATGTCAAAAAGATATTGAAGTTAATTTTAGACTACTCAAATATTGAATATTTCTATTTAGTAATTTTTAATAACACATTGTATAATTATAATTATAATAATACAAAAATGAAGACTTCTACATTCTCAGTTTTCAAAATATCATTTCATCTAACAAATCAATGATTCGTCAAATATTATTACTAATCATAAAAAATTTAACAATTTATATTTAAAATCACAAAGTCAGTCAACTCATTAATTTAATCAAGGAAAATTGATTTTCAAAAATTGGCAATTATTGCATTAATAATTTGGCACGAATGATGTCATAAAAAAGTTAGTTTGTGAGAAAAACTAAATAACCCCTAAATATGAAAATAAAAGAAACGTGATTAGTTAATTACTTATGGAGGCATTTCCCAGTGTTGTAAAAATTACCTCATTTCGGTAACTAGTTACAAGTAAAAGTAATACCTCAAAAAGCTACTTAAGTATAAGTAAGAGTATTGTCTCAAAAATTTACTCAAGTAAAAGTTAAAAGTTACAGCGTCTAAAAGTTACTTTTAAGTACAAATTACAAGTAACTTTGATGCCGCCATTATTGTGATCATACATCATTCCGTATTATTTAAAAGGAATTGTTTCTCTTATCGTTAAAACAATTACTGGTATTAACTGCTAGTACTAACAGTCATTAAGTAATAACATTTGAACTAATGCATTCTTTTGGTGTTTTTATTATTTATTACATTACAATCACAATCACAAATTTTTTTTTAATTTTTAACATAACTAAGTCCTCGAATAGTTTGTCACTCATTGTGGTCCTTCAGCTGTTCTTTGTCATACCAGCAGAGCTGAATAAACGTTCAACAGCTGCACTAGCTGGCAGAGGAGTGTTCAACTGGATAAATAAATTCTTCAGGGTATCGCTTCCAGTAATAATGTTCATGTCATCTGATCGGTCTCGAAGATACTGCATTAGAATATCAGTTGACCTTGTGCAATTGAAGAAACTGTCTTCAATACTGTCAGCATCAGATGAACGAGAGCTCAAAGCTCGTCCATTTTTGCTGCATTAGAAGATGCTATTTTGGCTACCAGTTTCTCATCAAGCTTGACAATCGTTAGCAACAGATATACCATATTCCTTAACTTCTGTTGGATGCATGCGTTCCACGTGGTTCTTCAAGTTAGATGAAAAACCTTCATATGCTGAACATGTAGTTTTTTTACTTATATGATTTTCCTTTGATTGAAATCTGAACATTTTGTTCAAATACGGCCACGGACTATCTTCACTCTTGTTCCTCTTATCTTCGCTAACGACACTAAAAATGGTTTCAAATGAATCCATACTACGATATATTAAATCTTATATTATTATATGTATATAATATTATATATTAAAAAAGCTTCGGTATGACTAATCAACAATTTCCGATTTAAAACAAAAACGACCGGCGATAACCACAATAACAAATGAGCGATGATCGGGAAGGGGAAGGTTCTCGAACGAACCAAAGAATAACAATCTAGAATTTAAATTTTTAAATAAATTAAACTAATTTAAAATGTTATTTATGTTACTTTGTAACGTCTTGCGCCAAAAAGGTAACGAATTAAAAGTATGACCAAAAATAGTAATTTGTTACAAGTAAGAGTACGAAATTTTTTTTTTAATTGTTACAAGTAAAAATTACCAAAAAATGTAATTAATTACAGTAACGAATTACATGTAATTCGATACTGCACAACACTGGCATTTCCACATACTGACCATGACTAATTTTGAATGTCGAGATAATTTAAAACGGCGGAGTGTCAAAGTAATTTTAAATTTATTTATTTAAGCTAATATTTAAAGTGCCAAAAGCATCCATGGCAGGATTTAAAAGGCACTGTTACGATCAAAAACAATCAGTTCTACAGTCGAGCGAGCTAGATTTTAGAAATTTTAGATGTTAATGGGAAGGTTAAATAAATGAGTTTTAAGCTTGTTTTTAAACAACATCAACGTTTCGGACGATCTGACGTGAGACGGGCGATCATTCCACGTCCTCGGTCCACATGCATGAAAGGATCCGTCTCCGTAGTGCACGCGGCGGGTCTTTGGGAGGATAAAGTTTATGGTGTCAGACGAGCGGAGCGCGGCCCTTCCCTGTTGAGATGCCGTTGTAGTGAGGAGTTTATGTGGGTATTGGGGAGACCGGTGAGTGTGAGCTTTATAGACTGTGAGAGCAATCTTGTAAGGTATTCGTTTTGTGATGGGGAGCCGGTGGAGTTCTTCCAGTAATGGTGATACATGATCAGCGAGCCGAGCATTGAAGATGAGCCTAGCTGCTGTATTCATGGGGTGCCGGACTATTGGACGAAGGAGACGATATAACGATATATCTAATTCGTTGTAAGATCTAATAATGTAATAATAACCAATATGTATAGGAATAAAAAAAAGATTTGATTTAATAAATGAAACTAGTAAATTCAATTTTATCGCCAGAGTTTCAAAATTTTATTGTTTCGAATAAATTTCAGGTTGTTTTTATGCATGTTTAATAATGGCAATATTAATTAATTAAAGACATTTTTATAATTTAACAGGTATATATACCCAAACCAATCTCGATGTTGCGATCAGTGAAATGCCGACCAATAGGAAAATCGATGTTAAACAAATAGTGAGTGAGTGAGTAAGTGAATGAATTAATTAATCTAGGACGTCATTTCAGCATTTTCCAAAGGGAGAGGGGAAACCCTTGCATCGCTTGAGAAGAACTTTTTTAGCTTCTGACCAACATTCAGGGGGAGCAGACACTAGCAAAACCATCTGGTCTTAAGTCAGTCTAAAGCCGTTGCCCCCTCCAAATGGCGTCTATGACTAACCAACAAGACCAACCAATCAGTCAATCAATCAATCTTACAAATATTACTGCAAATACGTAGCCCCATCGATTTTACAATACTGGTGAACGAAGCACAAATTCTAAAACTCTGGCGAACAATTTAAATATATTATCTTTTATTCGTCGGTTCAAATTTGTATTTGTCATGTTTTATTTAAATATTTTGGTAGACAAAATAACGAATTGGTTCTTACAACGAATTTAAAAATTCGTCATAAGGTCTAATTCGTTATTCGTTATATCGTCTCTTTCGTTCAATAGTCTAGGAGCCGTATTCATGACCACTTGAAGTTTATGTAAAACCCATTTGCTGGAGCCATACAGAACTGAATTACAGCAGTCCAGCCTTGTCAAGACAAGCTGGATCACAAGGGCTATAAGGACCTCTTGAGGCACTGAATGTCGTGCCTCCCTTAGGACACGGAGAGTAGAGAAACAAGCGGCGGCAATCTTTCCAGCATGATTTTCCATTGACAATGATGTGTCAAAGTAAACAGCTAAGTTTTTCCCTACTGCCGATGGAATAATACTAACTCCCAACAGTTGTACCGGTGAGGTGGGCATGCTTTGTGAAGCATGATGAAACCAGATGGCCTCCGTCTTGTCTTCATTCAATCTGAGTCGGTTCAATAAAGTCCAGGACGCAACTTCGCCAAAACACTCTGCCATGCGAAGAACAAGATGAGGCATATTGTGTGGCTCACAGAATGCATATATTTGCGTATCATCCGTCACTGGTGACTATGAAAGCCATGACGAGCAACAAGTTGCTCAATTTCTGCCACATAAAGTGAGAATAGAATCGGTCCGAGGACAGACCTCTGCAGGACTCCTGATGAGACATTTTGAGTAACTGGGTTTGCAGATGCAGTTTCAATAAGTTGACTTCTGTTTCTTAAATAAGATCTAGGCCAGTCTAACGCCGTCTGGCGTATGGCAAATGTTTGATCGAGCCTCTCAATCAGGATGTTGGGATCCACTGTATCAAATGCCGCATACATGTCAAGGAGGAGAAGAATCGCCACGTTGCCTCTGTCAACTGCCATCCGAATATCAGAGACCAACCTCAAAAACGCTGTTTCAGTTGAGTGATGCCGACGGTAAGCCGACTGAGTTGGTGGAAGTAGTGCATTTGCTTCAAGGTAGGTTAGGAATCGATTCAACACCAATCGCTCCAAGAGCTTCGAGATGACACTGAGGTTAGATATGGGTCGGAAGGATAACGGCTGGTCAATCGGGAGGGTTTCTTTATCACTGGACTAACCCGACTAACTTTGAAGAGTGCGGGAACTTCTCCAGATGCCAGAAATTTATTAAATAATGAGGCAAGCAAAGGGGTTAATAACTCAGAGAGCTCCTTTAGAAGCCAGGTTGATCTTGCTTTGTTTATTTGGGAGGGACTTGACTAGTCGAGATACATCCTCATACGACGTCTGTGACAAACATGATAACTCTGAACCCTGATGATGGTCAGTAAAGTCAGTAAAATATTGGGTACTATCATCACCACAACAACGTATTTTATTATGTTATGTTTTATTAAGATTATGATGTCCACCTCCAAACGGATCCACAAAATTATTTAAAATTTTAATTAATCAGCTCCTGGATGTTCAGACATTGAGACGATTTTAATATTTAGTGGACTAGGTTTTGCGGTATTTTAAGTACAGTTCGAATGAACAAGAACTGAAAGCACAGCTGTAGGACCTGAATGTTTGCTGAATAAGAGACTGTCAACTTTATTTTGGCAACAGCTCAGTGTCATATTACATCCGTACCGGAATTTTAACTCAATGCAAACTCATATTAAGAAAATGTTTTTTGGAATAAACTTACTAAGCCGTGTTTTAATCGACTATTTACCATAAATATTTATTTTAAATTTTATTTCAAAAATACTCGGACATGATCAGCATAAAAAGGCTTCATCAATAACAACCATGCAAGACGAAAGTGAGAATTATTCTGAAAAATTGCTACAAAATGACAATCTTGGGGGGAAAATGAGAATTGAATTTTAAATTGTCAAAATTTATTTTTCATCACTAAGTGATTAAATAAGTAAATAATATTCTCCTCATCACTATAGTCGTCATCAGCTTCATCGAAAAATGAGCATCTCAAATTATTGTACATTTCAATTATTCAACACCTCTGGTGCCAAGGCCAACAAATATATTAACATTACGTTCGTTTTTGGGATCAGTGCAGTTCTACCACAAGTTCATCCCAAACCTTTCGACCATTGCGGAGCCGTTGACGAGTCTAACCAGAAAAGAAACACCCTAGATTTGGAGTTCCGAAGCAGAGAGGTCGTTTCAAAAGTTGAAGGATATCTTTGCGAAAGATTTGCAGCTTGCGCATTTTGATAAAACTCTTCCTTTGGGAATTGCATGTGATGCATCAGATGTGGGCATCGGTGCAGTTTTGTTCCACCGATATCCGGATAGAAGTGAACGACCAATTTTACATGTTTCAAAGACACAAAAAAATTACAGTCAGATACATAAAGAAGCACTCTCGATCATTTACGCGCTTCAAAAATTCCATCAATATCTTTACGGAAGAAAATTTATTTTAGTGACTGACAACAAACCCCTTTTGTCGATATTCAGTTCATCCAAACTGTGTTAGAGGAAAATCGTTTAGCTTGATGGGCATTGATACTTCATCAGTACGACCATTCAATAGAATACCGACGGTCAGAAAACCATGGTAACGCGGATGCTCTTAGTCGTTTACCAAGTGGGTAAGATTCCAATTTTGACGTCGGTGAAGATGAAGAGGACAATCATACAGTTTGCACGATCAATGCCATCAGCAAACAAATCCGACCGACCGATTCTCAAACCTTAACAAAAGAATCCCGCAAAGACAAGGTAATTTCAACGGTGGTACGATTTTTAAAAGGGGGATGGCCTCGAGTGTTAGATGACACAATTCGACATTTTCAAAAGTTGGAAGATACTCTGACGGTGCAGAATGATTGTCTTATTTTCGGCAAGAGAATTGTTATTCCAGAGAAGAAGAGATCTCATGTTATGGATCTATTACACCTTGGTCACTGCGGTATGAGGAGGATGAAGCAGTTAGCACGATCGGTTGTTTACTGGCCGAGAATAAATTCCGACATTGAAGAGATGTGTAGGAAATGCACATCTTGCGCGGAACATCAAAACAACCCACCAAAGTTTGCGAACCATCCCTGGATGCTACCCAAAAGACCTTGGAGCAGAGTCCACATAGATCACGCGGTTAACTTCATGGGGAAGAACTGGTTGGTGATGGTTGATAGTTACTCTAAATACCCGTGCATCCATCCTACTTCAAGCATCACTTCGAGAACAACGATAGATTTACTCGAAGGGGATTTCGCCCACTTCGGGTATCCGCAGACCCTCGTAACAGACAATGCGCCAACGTTTACATCAGAGGAATTCCAGGAATATCTAAGAGAACAAGGTATTCTACACCTGAGAGGAGCACCTTACCAATCTGCTACAAACGGACAAGCGGAGAGATTGGTGCAGACATTCAAACAATCGTTGAGAAAATCGAGGCTTCCGTATGGCCAAGCATTACGGGAATTCCTAATTCAATACCGACGAACACCCTTGGAGTCAGGTCTTTCACCCAGTGAATTGTTAAACGGGAGACAACTACGGAGAAAATTAGATGCACTTTTACCTTCGGTGTCTCAAATAGCCAAGCGTTTACAAAACAGACAGAACAAGCTTACGACCAACAAGAGAGCGAGCAACACCAAATTCGATGTCGGGAAGTCCTGTTACGTACAACGCATCGGTCCGGGTAAGGATCGCGTTCCTAGATGGATCTCGGCAGTTGTAGTTCAAGTCTTGGGAATTCGCCATGTTTTGATACAGGCTGAAAAATAAAAAATTATTATACAGGCCAAAAGGACCTACTTGGAAGAGGCACGTTGAGCAATTGAGGCCCAGACACGGAGTAGATGAGGACGATGACCCAGGCATGGTGCCGGGTCCCACTCCAATTTCAAGAAATGTTCTACTTCCAACAACAATACGAACACCTGTACAACCGCCGAGAAGACCCAGAGGTCGACCAAGAGGACAAAGAAACTTCCAGCGACTAAACCTACCGGATCAAGAACTTACACTGCCTAGAGCAGGGTTTCCAAACCTTTTTGTGTCCACGGCTCCCTTAGAGGACAAAATGTGGTCCACGGCCCTCCTATCAAAATTTTTAAAGAAAAAAGTAATGAACAATAATTTACTGTCAAAAAGAAGCATACGATGTATTTTTAAAGCAAATTTTTAATGCGAAGATTGCTCCTGCTTCTTGTTCACAAGTAGATGGAATCTGGGCTTTGATTTTGACAGGGCCACTCTCATGTCATCCTTTGCATCAAGTTTGTTTCGCGATTTTGTTTTGATTGTCAGCAGGGTTGAAAATCCAGCTTCACAAAGGTAGGTTGTCACAAAAGGAATGATGGATGTCATGGCTCTTTTGGCTAGAACTAGATATAGTATAGTCATGGAGCACCAAAACTCATAATCAGCCAAACTCTTGACCTGAAACTCCCTCTTTAGCAACTCTTTGTGCCTCAGATCAATGGGATCATCTTTGGCCAAGTCATGATCATCCACACTTTCCAAATTGACCAAAAATGGATTCCTGACCCAGGCATCATTACCGCAACTCTTTCGTAATAAAGTAGTCATGAAATGATGCCATCAGAATTCCTAGGTGAGCCAAAATGTTGTCTTTAAAAGAAGCTAGTATGGTGCCAGCTGCATCCAGACTGGGTTGCAGAGACTCTTCTAATCTTGGTAAATTGGCAAAGTTGTTATTCTCCACTCTTCTGATCTACAGGGGCAGCTTCTCCAGAAATGAGCCTAGTTTTTCACCAGCATCAATAACAGTCATGTTAGGACCCTGAATCTTAGTGTTAAGCTCATTTAAATGGTTGAAAATGTCAGCCAAATATGCCAGTGCATATAGGCTGAATTCTGGCAGACAAAATATACTTTCAAGGTCACTCTGTTTCTCTTGTAAGAACATGGACACTTCAATCTGCAGTTCCATTAGTCGGCTGAAAACCTGTCCTCTGGACATCCACCTGATGTCAGTACGAAAGAGCAAGATTTCAAAAGGAGCACCAACCTCCTTGCAGAGATCCTTGAACAGTCTGTGGTTTGTTACTCTTGCACGGATGTAGTTTACCACATTTACTGCTGTTGACATCTCTTTCAATCCATTTGGAAGAATTTTTGCTGCAAGGGCATATCGACGGAGCATTCAATGAGTGAGAGTCACATGAAGTGCCTATGCTCTGACCAAAGCTGCAAAACCGGATTTGTTTTTGAGCATTGCTGGTACTCCATCGGAGCAAATTGAGCCGAGCTTCATTCTCCAGTCATCAAAGTCCTGTTCTGTAAAGAAGTATACAAGAACATGCAAGACATTCTGAGCTTTTGTTGTGGTGAGTATTGGATAGCAGAAAAAAATTCTTCTTTGATTTACCCATCACACACATATCTCACAAACACCAAACGTTGGCTGCACTGAACAACATCAGTAGTCTCATCCAATTGCAGGCTGAATGAGTAAGGACTGGCCTTCATCTCTGAGATCACTTGTTGAAGGATATCAAGAGACATGTCATGGATTCTTGACTGGATGACATTATTGAAGAAGGGGATCTTGTCAATCTCCTTTCTCTCCACACACCAACTTGACCATCTCCAGTGCACGTGGCTTGATTAAGGTCTCTCCAATTGTGTGGGGCTTCTTGTCTTTTGCTATGAGGTAGGCCACCATGCAAGAGGCCCCCAGAAAAGGTTTCTGGGTCTGAGCAAATTCAAGACCTGGCGGAGTGCCTGATAACTGGAACCGAGCCCTCTTCTGTTTCATAGCATCATGTCCATCCTTGAGACTGTCAGGATGAAGCCTCTGGTGTTCCTTAAGATTTGATGGCCTCATGCTTTCAGCGCTGAGAACTTTCCCGCATATGAAGCATTGAGGCTTTTGAATACCATCATAAATATTATTCTCGGATTTTTTAAAAAGTTAGTTTAAAAATAATTTTGAAAATATTTTATGCTGATTTTTGAAAAGTACTCCACGGCTCCCCTGGACCCCCTTCACGGCTCCCCCGGACCCCCTTCACGGCTCCCCTAGAGAGCCCTGGCTCCCAGGTTGGGAACCCCTGGCCTAGACAGTCAGAAAGATTACGCCTCAAAGCCCTGGGAGACTCTTTGGCTGGCGCGGAGGTGTTGTGACACCATCTTGGTGTATAAAAGGAACAGGCCTCGGGAGCGAGAGTTTTTGTACGGGAGTTGGTACGAGAGTTGAACGATAGGGATTGCGAGTTGGCGATGTTACATGCGAATACGTACTTGGTAGCCATTAGCGATATTTCGGTTCTCGTTTCTGTTTCTGAATATTTGACAGCCAATAAAGTTTTCTGTTCGGTTTGTTATTCTTACAAAGACCCAACACGTTTCAGTCATGCTCGTCCAATCCGCCTTGGTCCGTGTACACTGCCGTTCAGAACTTCATGGACTGGATTCCGCTTGTCTTGAAGTCATATTGGACTCTAGAATGCAAAAATAAGCAGTCAACACCTACAAGTGACAGTAATTCTTAAATTACAGATATTTTGATAATTCGATGTTAAATTAGACAAATGTGATATAAAAGAGATGTAACAAAACATAACATTAATTTATAATTTATATATTATTAATTTATAGTAGTTTAAGAAGACTAATGTCTGTGATAAACCACTCTTTAAATTTAACTTAATAATTTAAGTAAGTGAAGTTAAACTGGGTGAAACTACTTGTAAGCTAATTGCTAAAAAACTCAACTCCATTATCTAAAGTAGATGCAAAAATTAGAAGCAGCACACGCTTCAATTCTTAATATTAAAACTGTGTCCGCTAGTAATATAATAAATACAACATCAAAAAAGTTGGACTAACGTCCAAAACGCCAGTGGTTGTTGTTTGGAGGATCCCAACAAAAGTGTAGGATCTTTCTTCTTAGCGTCAAGGTTTTCACTTAGAATTTTTGCCTTATTCATTCTACAGCTGAGCTTCTCACGAAATCAGTCAGATTTTTATTTATCATCTAATCTCGCCCGCATACGAAGTCAGGTGATTATATCTCCAGCTCAAACTGGATTAAAACTTGGTTTAAAAGTGTCTTTAAAATTTATTGCAAAGTATTTTTAAGATTGTAAAATCGTTCCTAAAGCGATCATAAAAAAAATAAATTTACGTTTATTCAATTCAATACATAAGTTGTAATTATTATACTTAATTTTATCCCAATGTTGGTTTTATTTTTTCATTGATTCACCATCACGTTAGTATGCTAAAATAGGATTAACGTGAGTACTATAGATTATTAGTATAATATTATTAGTAATTACTACTGTACGCTTCTGTGCAAGGAACGAGTTTATTTATCGCAGAATAATGGAAGGTCTATGAATAATTAATATAACCGATGAGGTATGATTGGTTTCAGTTACAATTGTAATCTTAAGATTTGCAAAATAGCGTACTACATTTGCTCAAATCGTCAAACAGTTTGTCATTTTTTATTTTTTATGTAAAAAAATATGAGACAAATAAAGTGTTATTCAGCATTTAGTAAAGTACTTGCACGCGAAAAAGCCAATACAACACCGAAATTGGATTCTACCAGTGAAGGATTTAATTGGGGACATGACATAATATTTAAAATGTAAAAAAATAAATTAAATTTATTTTAATAAAAAAATGTACAAAAATATCATTAGCTGGATCCACCATTGGATATCGCATTCAGTTTTTAAGCTCTAATTTCCAGACCTAAAGAAAGTTCGAAGTTTCCGGATTCTGAATTAAATCATCAAAAAATAAATTGAATTAAGATAATTAAATCATCAAAATGTTCATTAACCAATTAAACAAGAACAAATTTCCATAATCTTGACTGAAATGCCTTGATGCTTCGCCTGGGAATGAATAGTTTGTCTTACCACTCAGTTAATATTAAATTGATGATACATCATTTACTAAGTTCAAAAATTAAACACCCAGTGTAAATACTGTTATATTCATCACTATCATTACCGTCAAGCAATTTTCAAACCTTGCACACATGGAAAATCAATCTATTCAGTGAGAAGCCATCATTCAAAGTCGATTTTTTATCAAATTATTTTGAACTCCTCACTAGTGCTATCGATTGTTTGGGGGTGTCGTCGGCTGTTTGGCCAAACTTCTCGCTACGGTTCACTCGTGTTCCTAAGCGATCGATTTGAAACAGTGTAACTACACCAACAGCAAGGAAATGTCAGGTAAGAACAATGCCTATTTGCTATCTGGGTAGTCACAAGTTAAAGTACCTGGTTATCTGTCTGCCTGTCGGTCAGTCTGTAAAAGCCCCACTGTTGAGGCCACATCGACTTCTTTTAAATTTTGCGTTGGTGATAGATGCTGATAGGGGTGATATTTTGCGAGATTTGGGGTTTGCTTGCCCAAGTTCATATTTACTTGAATTAGGTTATTTAGTTACTTCCCTTGTACTTCAGAAGATGAGCAAGCTCCAGTTTGTATTTCTTCTTGTGGCTGTGTTTCAGTCCACAACCCTTGGATTTCTAACAGGATTGGAGGCTAATGAAATGTAAGTGATGAAAAATATTCCAGAAATATTTATAATTTACACAATTATCTTATCACAACTAGGTTGAAGGAAGAACCAACTCGACAGGAGTTTCAATCGAGCTCATGTTCGGTGAAGCAATCAACTTCGAATTGAAGAGTCCTTTGGAGTCCTCTGTGCCTGTTCTCAAGCCGTCTGAGGGTGATGTCACCAACGCAAGTGCCAGAACGGTTCTTCCATTGAAGACGCCGGCCCACCGTCATGTGATAGTAGTATCACAAAAAGATAAAGTATGGACAACACATTCTTGGGGATGTCATTGAGGAGACGGGTAAGTTTCTATAAATGTTTCTAAGCTTTTCTGTGACAATATATCTAATAATTAAAAAAATTAATTGTAAATTTTCTTAATTGTATTCCAGAAAAGTGCCGTCCTAACAAGAGCTCAGGAGCAGGAGGATTCTAATCTGAGAGATTGAATATGAACGGATAAAGATCTTGATTGATGACAACGTTTTCTCAGTTAATATTTACTCACTGAGACAATAAATAAATCTTTCTAACCCAAACCTTTTTTTTGTCTTGTGGCACACTAAAAAGATATAAAAAATAATTTCGAGGCACACCTGAAGAATTTAAATTCTCTCTAAAGAACTAAGTATTTTTACAAATTAAACTGTAACATGAAAAATAATAACAAATATTTAATGACAAATTTAATGCGAAGGATATGTTTGGTTACGAGAGTAAACCCGATCGAATCGAGGATTCAAATTAAACAATCGAACTCGCATTTCATCGCCATTGTAAGTAATCTTCTCTCTTTGTTTCGATTTGATTTCAGTCAGTGGTGAAAAACAAAACTCACAAAACCAGAAAAAAGCAAATGGCGTTATTATTTTGATAAAAATTTTAATCGTTATTCGAGATGAAGGCCATGTCTGCTCCTGGGGAGAAAATGTTGGGATTAGCAATGAGCGAGTCTGCAGTAAATCAATTGTTTAGGATTTATGATTGGAATAAAGATAAACACACTCATCTCTTAAGGACCTGGGAGGTAAGTAAATTGTTTTACATGAACACCTTTATGTAAAGCTTTGTGTAAAGGTTTATTACATTATTTCGTTTTTATTACCATGATCAGGATCTGAGTGAAAAGTTCGGAATAAAATGGATAGAAAAGAAAGAATGCACCAATTGCTTTAGATCTACATTTTAATGGTCCACCAAAGTATTCAATATCTCCTCACGGCGTCTCTTTAATCATCGTCATCATCATCATCATCATCATCATCATCATCATCATCATCATCATCATCATCATCATCATCATCATCATCATCATCATCATCATCATCATCATCATCATCATCATCATCATCATCATCATCATCATCATCATCATCATCATCATCATCGTCATCGTCATCGTCATCGTCATCGTCATCGTCATCGTCATCGTCATCGTCATCGTCATCGTCATCGTCATCGTCATCGTCATCGTCATCGTCATCGTCATCGTCATCGTCATCGTCATCGTCATCGTCATCGTCATCGTCGTCGTCGTCGTCGTCATCATCATCATCATCATCGTCATCGTCATCATCGCCATTAATAATTATTACCATCATTATCATTATCATTGTTAATATTATTATTATTTATGTACTATATATATTTATCTATTCACATTATTTAATCATCATCATCTTCATCATCAACATCATCTTCGTAATAATAATATTATATTTAGCAAATATAACACGATACATAATAAATAATAACATTATTATGATATATTGAAATAACCCGGGGGTCCGCAAATTATTAGGTTAACTAATACGTTTATTAGAGCAAGTATTCGGTTAACGGAACTGAATAATCGAAGGTAAGTGTTTAAGGATTTGTGGTACTTAAGGACGCAAATGGATATTTGGGCTTCTGGACTCTGACTGATTTTCAAGTTAGGCGATTAGTGAGATGCGTCTTATAGCAATAATAACGAATGCATGAAGAAGATACCAAATATAAATAAATATGAATTTAATTACATCAGAAATGTAAATTTAATTATTCCACACGTTTGCAACAATATTAATTATTACTGTGATTCAAGTGATTGAAGTTTATTCAAGTTAATAATAAATGAATAATTAATTCTCGCATTTAATTCCCTGAAAAGGTTTGTTTAACTTCTCGTTGTGGATGTCAATACAGCTAAAGCAAGGAATTTGTGAATAAAGATACAAAAACGAAAAGACAAAATTTAAATTACTGCTGATGATAATGGCAGTGACGGTGATAAAGAAAGTGATGATGGTTAAAAAAGTGGAAATGCTTGTAGGATTTCAAATCAAGCAACTCTTCATGTTCTCCAAGAAGAAATTGATTTTTAAATTTTAAGGTGCGTTTTTATCGATTCGCCTGTTGAACAAAACAGACCTATGTATTGCTCATCATCATCATCATCATCATCATCATCGTCATCGTCATCGTCATCGTCATCGTCATCGTTATCGTCATCGTCGTCGTCGTCGTCGTCAACATCGTCATCATCATCATTACCATCATCATTCCTTTTTAGAGTTCCAGATGTTAGCGCACATATTTAATATTTAATTCAATATCTTAAATATTCATTTTAATAAGTTCAATATTTATTCAATGTGTTAAATAATTAAATTTAAAAAAAAAGCATTTGTTCCTTAAAAATTGTACAAAATTCTTCAATATGTGCAGTATGGAATTTCATATTTTCAGTCCCAAAAATATTTCTATGAACATGTCATTCGCAATGAAATCAAAATAATTATTAATTATAATATAATAATTATAATCCAAGGTCCATTGAATTTTAACTCAAATACTTTAGCCGAGTCAGGTAGATTTGATAACCTTGCGAGAGAAGGCAACCTTGAGTTATTGCTGAAGACACATCATCCACCGTGAGCTGCACTGCCAAGATTCAGATGCTGACATCTTTGACTGGAAATCTAATATTTTACTAGTGAGTTTTCTCCTAAAGTCAACTTGTTAAAATAAAATTTGATTTTTTTAAATTAATTTTATAATTATTATTTTTGAGACTGTCAATTTATTTTTCCAACAACTCAATGTCACATTACCTCCGTACCGGAGTTTTAACTCAATCCAAACTCATATTAAGAGAATGTACTTCGGAATAAACTTACTAAGCCGCGTAATAATCATAATTTAACATAATTATTTATTTCAAATTTTATTTCAAAAATCTTGACATGATCAGCAGAAAAAGGTTTCAACAATCACAACCATGCAAGACGAAAGTGAGAATTATTCTGAAAAAATTGCTTCAGATTGAGAATCTAGTAAGAAAATTAAAAATTGAATTTTAAATTGTCAAAATTTATATTTCACCGCTAAGTAATTGAATGAGTAAATAACATCCTCCTCATCACCATCTTCGTCATCGTCGTCATCAGCCTTATCTAATAATGAGCATCTCAAAATTAATATACATTATTCAACAGTGCTGGTGGACACTGGAGCCACATTTCACTGCTTTCAAGGATATCAGCCCCTCGATCATAGTACCCAAAATTTAAACCAAAAGAGTTGAGGTTGGTGTATCCGCAGATGGGGTTATTCGACGGGCCGAACCACCAGCCGCACTTGTAAATGAAAGCGCAATTTTGGTTAGGGTCAAAATCGAGGTCAAGATCATACGTCGAAAAATTGGCTCCAATTATCCCAGTGAGTATGTCAATGGAAAGGTTGTTATTGGCTGAGAAATTCTGTGATATGATTTTGTAGCTTTCTTCTGGAAAAATGGAATGGGAATTTCAAAAGTTAACATTAATTGATCATAAATTAGTTGCTAGTTATTTAATGATTTAAGTGCTAATATTGACATGCAATGTTTTAATATTTTTATATAACATTGTATTATTATTATTATTATTTAAACCACATTTTTAACATAGGGTTCACAATATTGATGACATTAATTATTTTATTTATTATTTGTAAAATAAATATATTATTATAAGATGCATATCATTTAAGTTCATAATAATTATTAGTGACCAATTTCAAAACGAACCCTCAGATCCGATCTGAAATGAATCATAATAAAGATAATAGCTGTTTTTCGCCTTGACTGGAGCCAAAATAATCAAAAGGCGACACTTTTTAGATTTTGTGAGTTTGTAAACAACATCGTTTCCAAGCCAGTAGCATCCAATTGAACAGCTGAATCCGACCTTGTACATATCCCATGTTCTGTTGAAGGGATTTGCCGTGGCTTTTCCAATTGTGCTATGGGATTGCATCAGTATCTCATACCAGCCTGATTTAAATGTTAACTTTGCTCAGAAAAATGATTTAAAATATTTATATCAAGTAACATGTGTCATTAGGGCGTAATAAACACAAATTTTAAATCTTTGTAATAAACATTATCGGGGCTTGCCGACACTTTGACCCCTGCCTAACAATCTCTCGGCAGATCTATTTACTTTCTTTCAACCAACCTTACCTTTTTAATTAAGTAAAATAAGTTGCTGTAAATATATAAACCTCTGAAATCGATTTAAACGCATTTAGATTATTCGATATTATTCCATTTTAAGTTAAGACAAGGTTTAAATTGATATAATTAAATGTTAACAATTAGTTTGTCTTTCGGTGAGCAACTTACTTGTAATTGTAACTTCATTTATATAGCGCCATATGCATGGCGTCAGAGGCGCTTCTTGTAACCATTTATATAGCGCTTCTTCCCAAGGGCGCTGGCGGCAGTGCAGGCTGGGTTTCGAACACGACACATTACGACTGTTGTCATTACCGCCGTATGCAGGCACGTAACCCATTCGGCTAACATGCACTTCCTTGAGGGAAAAATAAAAGGAGAAAATCTAACCTGCTTAACTTCATCGAAGATTTGTTGAATCTTCCGAAGAAGCAGATTAGCTTACGAATCTGCATTCTACTGCGGTGTACAAGTGATTAAAGAGTGGTCATATCATGGATGTTAATTCGAATATCGTAGAGTTTTTTTAGTTTTTTGCAGCAAGAAGTTTGGCACAATAAGACATCCGTGAAAACAGAATCCATCCACTTGACTATCACAAAGCCAGAGCTAGTCTGCCCTCTGCTAAAGCAACACGGACAGAGGAAGAATATTGCATGCTCGCTGCCATGAAGGCGAGAAATGATACGAAATGGAGTTTACAACATCAACATAGAACTCTAAAAAATATTTAGACACAGAACTTTGAATGCCATCAAAAGCCAAAGGCTCGCCGACAAATACAAGGTAATACTGGAGAAATACATGTCTTTCCCAACAAAAATCACGCTCACTGAGACGTCAATTTCTACAATCATCTCTTGCCAAAAAAAAACTAATCTGCTTCCTTCACGACACAGAATCATGGACAGCACTGGCAGACGCAGAATTGAATCTTCGAGAATTACAAAAAAGCAGGATCAACGTCTCACTCCAACAGCAATTCCCTACTCTCGAAAATTAGGAACAAACCACAATACCGCAAACTGCTCTCCAATATGATAACGTCAGACGTGAAGGCCGATTTCAAAGCCGTAACCTGTTGCGCAGAATTTGATTTGGAAAACTATGTAGCTGGTCTCCTGCAGTTCATTGGAAAAAAAGAGGTTTCTGGTCCGAATGATAGACGACGAATTTAGAACGCTCATTGATCCCAATGAGGAAAATAGTCATATATAGAAAAGAGGTCAATAAGTCAATCATTAACATGGAATTCGAAAGATGGATCTCGGAATACCGCAGAAAACGAAGAAGGAAACGCGAGAATATGTGAGGCAGAATATAGAATTGAGAGAGGAGGACAGAGTTGGATTCAATACTCGAAAAGTTATCAGAACAGCCAACCATCAATCAAATAGAGCAAAGTAAATGGAGCTGCAAAGACAACATTATGCGAAAGTTCAAAGAATGTTCAGAAAAAGTCAAAGTTTAGGAGCTCAGTTTGTATTAAGTGGAGATAACGAGAAAGATTCTGTGTCTCCTGCTGATGAGTATTGGGAGGTCTTCATCCAGAAGTCAGAGAGTGAATGCAGACCATTGCAGAGAGCCATCGATGCTTTTGAAGAAATGGATGTTCCGGTCACTGCAAATGAAATCATTTTGGCTGCAAACAATTTGAAAGATTCTGCTCCTGGTTGGGATGGATTGAAAGAATTGACCTGAACAAAATAACCCCAGAAGTAATGACCACTCATATAACACTCTGGCCGTTCAGATGATGTCCCCCAGATGTGCTCAAAAAGGGAATTGTTAGTTGCATTCCAAATAATAATTTCAGGCCAATCACTGTCAGACCAATTATGAGCAGGTTATTCCACCGCGTGCTGAGCAGAAAAATACTCACTCACTGGCCTCTTTCAAACCAGAAAGCTTTCAGACATGGCGATGACCTAGCGGACAATATATGGCTCGGACAATACATTGACGTGAGCAAAGCATTTGATTAGGTTTCACATCAATCTGAGATGCATTTCAGAGGCTTATCGCATCTGTTCGGTCCAACTAAGGATTGGACGAAAATTGACTCACGACATTCCAGTGAACAGAGGCGTCCGCCAAGGAGACCCTATGTCTTTTCTAATTTTCAATAAGGTGATTGTCATGGTGATGGCAGAAGTGGACCCTTCCATCGATGTGACTGGCGACATTAATTCGTCAGTCAAATGCAACATCATGGCCTTTGCCGATGACTTGATTCTTTTATCCTCCATTGATATTAGAATGAAATGGCTTCTGGAACCAGTTGAGGGGTCTTTGGCAAAAGTGGGATTGAGTATCAATGTTTAAAAATGCTTATCTCTGAGGGCGGAAATAAAGAGGAAGAATAATCCGTGGATTGTCAACCCGGATCCTTATCTTGAAGTCAATCAACATCAAATTACGGCGATGAATATTCTTTACACCTAAAAGTACCTCGGGCGGACATTTGTCCCAGGCTGAAATATGCTTCAATAGGAGAAAAAATTCAAAACAAGTTGTATGTCATATCCAAGGCTCTGTTGAAGCCCAATCAAAAGCTTTACATCCTCATGTCTCATTTAATGCCAAGTCTTGTTCATTACCTGACCTTCAATAGCATTTTGTTGAACTCTCTCAGTGCTTCTGACACCAAGATAAGATCTGCTGTGCGACAATGGCTGCGACTTTCCAAAGACACGCCGGTTGCTTTCTTCCAAGGAGGAGTTAAGGATGGTGGACTCGGATTGTTGCAGCTCAGAAAATGGGTGCCGATCTTAAAAAGCAATCGAATGTCGACAATGGTGGGGCAGTCCAAGACCAATGAGTATAAGTTTCTGCTTGATACGTTGGAAGATAACAGCGCAATTCTCTGCGAATACAGAAAGTTCGGAAAAGCAAAAGAACCCACAGCCAAGAAACAACTGAAATACGAAACTGCGGCAAGTTTGTATGACTCGGTCGATGGATATGAGCTTGAATCGTTTACCCAAAGGATAGGAATTAGTGATTGGATAGTGGGCGGACAATTCAGGATGCCCCCAAGCGAATGCATCCAGAGATAAACAGCTATTGTGATTACGGGTGTGGTGCCTTCGAGTGCCAGTACCATATCTTCCAAGTTTGCACAGGTGTGGATGCAGCGAGAAGAGAGTGGCATAACAATGTTGTCCGCCAATTAGAAAAGAAGTTGAAAAAGAAAGGCTACATCACCAAAATTGAGCCTCGAAGTAATGTAAAGGGAATATCAGATTTCCAGACCTGGAGGAGAATCAGTCAATAGTCTGTGATGTCACCATCGTTTCTGATATGGCCCTGTTGGACGAAGAACGCATCAACAAAGTCCAAAAATATGACGACAGGGACATTCATATTTGACTGACAAACAACCGTCCAGTTGGGTTTCCCTATCCGCAAGTTCTTGTGACTGCATTCGTTTGCAACTGGAGAGGAATGATTTCTTCAAAATCGTATTCCTCTTGGCGCGGCCTCGGCATCTCCAGAATCACGTTAATGAACTTACCGACAACATCTCTCTTATTAAGTACTTACTTGATGTGGAAGCATCTCAAGCGAAAAACTCAAAAACGATGGCAAAAATGAGTTGGATTGTAACGAGGACATTAAATATATGTTGTACGGATTGTTTTTTGAATGTCGATGGTGCTGTGCTTTGCGCATTATGCCCCGGGGTTCTCTCAGGCCCAGAATGGGGACTTTAAATGTTCGGACATTATTTGGCTGAGAAAATAAACGTAATAAGAAAATAATAAAAATAATATTAATAATAATAATAAAAATAAAAATATTATAAAAAAATAAAATTAAAAAAAATAAATAATGATAATGATAATGACAATAATAGTGCTTTTAGCAAACAATGGCTTTCATAGATACTCCGGTTGATGGAATCGATATGGAATTTTTTTATATTCAAGTTTCTCTCGGATACATAGAAAAAACTTTTGCTCTAGAGATTCATTGTTGGAATTTTAGGAAAGCACAAGAAGACTTCTTATGTTCATATCCATTAAAGATTTGCAAAAGACATAGAAGATCTTGAGGTTTTTCAAACATGGTACATGGAGAAAGCACGGAAGAAAGGACCGAAGATGACGCACAAAGAACACTTTCAATATTCCATGACAACATTTCAAAAATTTCAATATATTCAGTTTCTAACAGTCAAAAGCCGAGAGAGGTCCGCATGCTCAATCAAGCATTTGAACCCTGAAAAAGTACCGGCAGTAACTATCTCCTCAGGAAGTGAGTTCAAGACCTTTGCCACACGATTGACAAATGAAAACTTTGTGGCATCTATTTTGCAAGTGTCTAAAAACATTTTTTGAATTATTTATAATCTTTGTTTTTGTTATTCACCTATTTTTTCCTGCTTCCCATGTTTTGTCGCATGCCATTGTTTTCTTGATTCGCTTGAAAGTTGCTAGTTGGTCTTGTTAGAGGTCCTTAAAGGCCTTTTGACCAATTTTGAAAATAAATAAATAAATAAATAATTTAATCTTTCTGAATAAAATGTTTCAAAGTAGTGGTAAAATTATTATTTTATTGATTTTTATGAGTCACGCAATTATGACATAAAAGAATAAAATTACAAATTACAAAATAAATAAATATAATTGAGATAAAGATATTTAATGTCCCCAATCATTTGCAGTCTATTAATTCTGTTAAATACTAGTCGTTATCAATAGTTTTTCTGTTTTTATTGCTTTCAAAAACAATAAATTAAATGAACTGATGAAATGTAAATTCAGTTCAAACCTGTTTTTTTTGAATCTCCAGGTTGATGCATCAAATTTTGTTCCCAGTACTCTTTTGGATGCTGAAATCGCGAATTCTTCTTAGTAATACATAACAACATTCATGTAAATCAATTTCAATTTAACTTTTTTTCTTCGGTTAAGGCTTAATGATTCAGGACACCGAGAGAGAGGGCAGACTCCGTGTTTACAGCAATTTTGGACTGTTTAGATGTCGTGTTTAAGAATTTTGAACTATTTTAACAATTACAATCTTAATATTTTTTTTTGATTTTCCATTTCCAAATTGACATAGCATGGGAGACCTTGGGTCGCTGTGCCTAGGAGCCCGAAATATCTATCGGCGGTTTTGCACGAGACTCACAAACCTTATTTTTGTTGTGATAATACGAACACTTCTCTGTTCTCCTCAACAGCAGAATGCGACATGTCCCAAGAAATAATTCACAAACCACTGACGAAACATTTTTGCGGATATTGAAACTCCTGCAATTCTTTCTGGAAAAACATTCCAATGAACAGTTTGTTGAGGTTTGAGTTGCTAAACTAAGGTTGTTGCAGAGTTTAGAGACAGGAATAATGATCCTTAGGCAAGAATAAAAAAATTTGGTTTAAAACTAAAAAAAAAGAATTATTAAGAATTAGATAAATTAAATTAACTCTTTTTTAAATTTTTAAAAAATTGAATGTGTTAAATAAGATTCAATTGCGATATTTTTAAATGTTAATGTTGTAAATGCCAGTGCGCTTGTTGAGTCAAACGGCGCCAAATGAAACTGTCAATACTGTCACGTATTCTCAAGAACCTGTATTCTATTTCTAATGTTTTGCGTTTCAATGTTTAACTAATTGAATAATTGAACTGAATTAAAAATAACAAAATGAATAATAAAGTGAATAATAAATAATTTAAATTATAAATTTATAAATTCAAATTATAATAAATTTATAAATTCAAATTATAAAACACGCAATTTGATTAATAAATTTTAACATTTAAGTAAAATAAAATTATAAGAACGTAAATTCAAGAATTCAGCACCTACCCACAAGTTATTTTTTCATTGGTTCCATCGAACACTGGTTGATAAGTTACCAAGTTTCCACCCACAAATTGTGAAATCAACGTGTAAACCATTATTAATGACAGGAAGGCAGTTATTTGGCAGGATTGTGAGGTCATGACTTTCAACAAATTAAATATGTCGCAGATTGGAACTTCTGAGACATGAAAAAAAATGAACGCTTAGATTTATTTATGAGTATTTAATGCATAACCTAATTAACTATTAACTTGATCTAACTTATCTAATTAATTTTGTCAGCTGATTAATTTATTAATTAACTCGAAAGAAGCAATGATTAGGGAGCAGATTTTACCAGCTGAACACTTAGTAAAGCAGAGAATGCAGATCAACTTAAGTTTAAAAACAGCTAAATGCATTCGGACGCAATGAACTCACCTGAGATTGAAAACAGAAAATGCTGTTCTTTGCTTTATCGTCAATATTTTATGATGTTACCTGTTCATGAAGATGTTAGAAAAAATGAATAAGATTTTACTTATGATTTTCTAAATTGTTTCCTTTTGATGAACACACGAAAACATTTGTCAATTTTTTTCCAATATTCCTAATTGTTTGGTTTGCATCGTCTGCAAAAGATAATTGCGGTATGACACGAATGAGTTGTGTTGTGTTGCATTCGCCAATATATTATAATTAGTTTTATTACTATAAATATTATATGTAATATGCATTCATAAAGTATTATATAATACATACAGAATAATATGATCTAATAAAGATTATTATTGTTATCATGATTAGATATTGTTAATATATATTCCTTCATTTTGTTTTAATGTCATTATTCTTGCAGTATTCATATATTTAAAATTAAGACTTAACGATAAGGTGATAAAAGATGCACATATAATTTCAACCTTTACTATTAATAATAAATTGTAAAAATAATATACTAGAAAATAATATAAATCATATTATGTTGCATGATAGTTATTTGATTTGGTAATAAAATAATTATTTAATCTATTTAATTTATGAAAAGACACTTTCATTTAATCAGCCCAAAATGCGCTAAAAAGGAGGAAATAATGTTTTCGCTAGGAGACGTGAAGACCTGAATAAGATAAAAAAAATAAAATGACCTTAAAAGTTAGATAAACTGATCTACTAAATATGACAATTACTCTTCATCGAATGGCAGTCTAATTTTTTTATTAAAAATTTTTTATTAATTTTGAAAGGTAAATATATTCAATAAATATTCGAAATGTTATCAAGTGGTGCAAAAAAGGAGAAATACTACATTTTCAAAGTGTTTAAAATATCATTTAATCAACGATTTGTGAAATATTATCATTAAGCGTAATGACTTATTAAAGATTTCTGAATAAAATCACGAAGCCAGTCAACAATACTCATTAATTTGATTAATTAAGTCAAAAATAACAAATTGTTGAATTACTTTATTACAGTTGTTGTAAAATTGTAACTAATTATCAAGAAAATTTCAACAGAGATTCAAAGTTAATAGAGCTGCGATCGATTAAAATTGAAAACTCACTCTTTGAGTAAACAGAATTATTTGCACGTTCTACAGCAAATGTTACCAGATAAATAGTAATGTTCTGGGCAATTGTTGATGCATTTGGAAAAGAACTAAATTGTTGAAGCTGGGAATCATTTAAAAACATATTTTCCTATTATCAATATCAATTAAAAAATTTTTTTGTGAACCTAAATTTCTCAGAAATGTGTAATTTGTGTCCGCAATTAAACATGCGAGTAATCATGTGCTATAACATGCGACAGATGTACTTTTTTTTTATCAAACATTCGCTAGATTAAAAATCACTCTAAGTTTATTAACATTAATTTATTCTGATATGCATGATTTGTTTAGTTATGTTACATATACAATCAATTTCAGTTTTAACTATATACATGTACTAAAAATATGATGTCAAAAAGATATTGAAGTTAATTTTAGACTAGTCCAATATTGAATATTTTTATTTAATAATTTTTAATAACACATTGTATAATTATAGTTATAATAATACAAATAAATGAATATTTCTTCATTCTCAGCGTGTTAAAATATCCTTTCATCTAATAAATCATTGATTTGTCAAATATTATTACTAAAAGTAAAATTTTATTTAAGATTTTTATTGAAAATCACAAAGTCAGTCAACTCATTAATTTAATCAAGACAAATTGATTTTCAAAAATTGGCAAATATTGCGTCAACAATTTGGCACGAATGATGTCATAAAAAAGTTAGTTTGAAAGAAAAACCAAATAACCGCTAAACATGAAAAAACGTGATTAGTTAATTACTTATGGAGGCATTTCCACATACTGACCATGACTAATTTTGAATGTCGAGATAATTTAGTACGGCGGAGTGTCGAAGTAATTTTAAATATTTGGTACTATCATTACCTAACAGAGTATTTTATTATGTTATATTTTATTAAGATTATGATGTTCACCACCACACGGATCCACAAAATTAAAAAAAAAATTTTAAATCAGCTCCTGGATATTCAGACAGATTTTAGCATCTAGTGGGCTATGTTTTAAGGCAAAGAGTTTTATAGACAGCGTGCTTAACTCATCTGCCACGATAACCCCGGCTTTAAGGAGTGCTTTTAAGTACAGTTCGAATGAACACGAACTGAAATCACAGCTGAATTTTTGTTGAATAATAGACTGTCAACCTTATTTTGCCAACTGCTCAGTGTCACATGACATCCGTACCGGAATTTTTACCCAATCCAAACTCATATTAAGAAAATGTCCTTCGGAATAAACTTACTAAGCCGTGTATTAATCGACAATTTAGCATAAATACTTATTTTAAATTTTATTTTAAAAAAACTCGGACATGATCAGCGTAACAATTCTTCAACAATCACAACCATGCAAGACGAAAGTGAGAATTATTCTGAAAAATTGCTACAGAGTGACAATCTAGGGGGTAAATGAGAATTGAATTTTAAATTGACAAAATTAATTTTTCATCACTAAATGATTAAATAAGTAAATAATATTCTTCTCATCACCATCGTCGTCATCAGCTTCATCGAAAAATGAGCATCTCAAATTATTGTACATTTCCATTATTCAACACCTCTGGTGGACACTGGAGCCACATTTCACTGCTTTCAAGGACCTCATACGATCCTCTCACCTTTCGATCGTAGTACCCAAAATTTGATCCAAACGAGTTGAAGTTGGTGAATCCGCAGATGGGGTTACTATACGGACCGAACCACCAGCCGCAGTTGTAAATGAGAGCGCAATTTAGTTTAGGGTCAAAATCGAGGTCACGATCAAATGTCGAAAAATTAGACCCAATTCTCCCAGAGAATATGTTATTGGAAAGGTTGTTATTTGATGAGAAATTCAGTGAGATGATTTTGAAGTTTTCTTCTGGAAAAATGCAATAAGAATTTCAAAAGTTAACATTTATTGATTATATATTAGTTACCGTTATTTAATGATTTTAGTGTTAATATTTGCATGCACTATTTTAACATTTTTATATAACATTGTATTATTATTATTATTTCAAACACCATTTTGAATATATGGTGCACAAATATTGATGACATTATTTATTTCATTAATTATTTGTAAAACGATACGTTATTATAAGATGCATATTATTTAAGCGCATAATAATTGTTAGTGACCAATTTCAAAACGAACCCTCAGATCCGATCTGAAATGGATCATAATAAAGATAATAGCGGTTATTCGCCTTGGCTGGAGCCAAAATAATCAAAAGGCGACACTTTTTAGAATTTGTGAATTTGTAAACAGCTTCGTTTCCAAGCCAGTAGCATCCAATTGAACAACTGAATCCGAACTTGAACATATCCCAAGTTCTGTTGAAGGGATTTGCCGTGAATTGTCCAATTGTTCTATGGGATTGCATCAGCATCTCTGACCAGCCTGATTTAAATGTTAACTTTGCTTAGGAAAATGATTTAAAATAGTCATATCAAGTAACATGTGTTATTAGGGCGTAATAAACATAAATTTTAAATCTTTGTAATAAACGTTATCAGGGCTTGCCGTCTCTTTGACCCGTGGCAAACCATCTCTCGGCAGATCTGTTTACTTTCTTTCAACCAAGGTTTTTATTTTTTTATTTATTTTTTTTATTTGAAAAAAATCAGCTCAGGCCAACGGCCCCTCGCCGAAACCGAAAACAAAACGAAAACCAGTGCGCCAACCCCTCAATCTAAATTGTAAATTCTATTAACAAAAAAACCGTCCAAGTTTCTCTTAAACTCCTCCACATCCCTTGACATCACAACCTCCTGTGGCAAACTGTTCCATTCCTGGACCACTCTGTTGCAAAAATAAAACTTTCTGCAATCTTTGTGGGCCAGTCTTGTCATCAGTTTTCTTTCATGTCCTCTGGTCTTGGAATATGTGCAGACAGAAAGGGAAGGACATACTAAATCTCTCGTTCCACTTGTCAACAACTTAAACAACAAAATCAAATCAGCTCTTTTTCTTCTGTAACACAAACTTGGCAATTTCAGTTTTTCTAGTCTCGATTGGTAAGGAAGGTTCCTACAGGATTGTCTTAATCTTGTAGCTCTTCTTTGTACCCCTTCTATCGCATCAACCAATCCCTGTCTATAAGGGCTCCACACCTGTACTCCATACTCCAACTGAGACCTCACCAAAGACTTATACAAACCCACGAAAGCAAAATCCGACAGATATCTAAAATTTCTTGCTATGATACCCAACATCATATTTGCTTTCTTAACCCGTGAGAGAATGTGTTCTTTGAATTTTAAATCTGAATCTACTATAATTCCAAGGTCCGTGAACGAGTTGTAAACTGGAATTTCATATTTTGTTCCATCTAGGTCTGATAGCTGGTAGCTATTCAAGTGGTGTTTCCCCCTTACATGCAGTGCACAACATTTGTTCATATTAACTTTCATTTGCCATCTGTTGAACCAATCAATTACGTTATCCACGTCCACCTGTAACTTGCTGCAGTCCTCCTCTTCGCTAATAACTCTATATATTTTTGTGTCGTCCGCAAACAAGAATAAGTTTTCACAAACTGTGTATATGTC
Organism: Whitmania pigra; assembly: GCA_021613335.1. Taxonomy (NCBI): domain Eukaryota; kingdom Metazoa; phylum Annelida; class Clitellata; order Hirudinida; family Haemopidae; genus Whitmania; species Whitmania pigra. The sequence goes on from JAJTWR010000067.1 coordinate 942,406, forward strand.
GTTAATATATATGAGAAACAGCAATGGACCAAGTACGCTGCCTTGAGGAACCCCGCTAGTCACAGGCAACGAGTCTGACAGCTCCCCACCGACCCTCACCTGGAAACTCCGGCCCGACAAATAATTACCAATCCACACAACCACCATGTGGTGCACCCCATATCTCTCTAGCTTGAAGAGTAGCTTTTCATGCGAGATCTTATCGAAGGCTTTTTCCAAGTCCGTGTAAATTACATCGACTTCATCTCCGTCCTCCACCGCACTGGTAAGTGTATCCATAAATCTGAGCATTTGGAGAGTCGTAGAACGAGATGGTAAAAATCCAAACTGATTTTGAGCGAAAAGATCGTTTCTTGAAAAGTGAGCTATCAGATGGTCTTTAATGATTGATTCTAATATTTTGCTACAAACCGATGTCAACGACACAGGTCTATAGTTTGAAACTACACTTTTTATTCCTTTTTTGAACAGAGGAACCACATAGCTAGATCTCCAGTCTTCCACCACCACCCCTGACTGAATGGAGCAATCTAAGATGTGTTTCAAATAACACTTTATCGATTCCCGTGTCTCTTTTAAAACTCTTGGATGAATTCCATCTGGTCCCGCTGATTTACTGCTGTTTAGATCTTTCAACTTCCTACACAGTACATCTATGTCGATCCGAACCTCCTCCATCTCGACTCCCGGAACTGTGGGATTGAAAACAGGTGTCCCTTCCGAACCTGAATCCGTGATATACACTGAAGCAAAAAAGTCCGCAAAAGCCTGTGCCTTCTCCTTGCCTCCGATCAAATCAGTGCCGTCCACTGAGATTGTACTGATTGCATCTTTACTTCTTGTTTTCTTTTGTACATGATTCCAGAATAATTTTGGATTTGATTTGAATTTGATTGCTAATTGATTCTGGCTTTCTATATTTAGCTTCACAGACAATTTTTTTACTCTTTTTCTAAGGTCTTTGAATTCGTTGATTCTGTTCGTGTCACCATACCTGAAGATCTGTCTCCAGCAATAGTGTTTCCTCGTTATTAATTCATGAAGCTCTGGTGTCATTTTGAATCTAAACTTTTTGCACAGTCTGTGGGGTATGTGTTTTTTGTCAGCTCTTAATTAAGCAAAACAAGTTGCTGTAAGTATATAAACCTCTGAAATCAATTTAAACGCATTTTGTTTATTCGATGTTATTCCATTTCAAGTTAAGGGAAGGTTTAAATTGATATAATAAAATTTTAACAATAAAAAAAACCTAGTTAGATCCAGTGCGATCGTTAAAAAGAGGAATTATATTTTATCATTTTTATATTTATTATTATTATTATTATTATTATTTATTATTATTATTATTATTATTATTATTATTATTATTATTATTATTATTTATTATTATTATTATTATTATTTTGTCAACAGACAGATACTAATTTTAATAATTTGTAAATAGCAACATTTTAATTTCATGATCTCTGTGTGATCCCTGACCCGTTTGAGGACCTTAAACATCGTGGTGTAGTCTTATGTTGACTGTTTTTCGAGAAAGACTTTTAGGGCTGATTAAAATCTTTCAAAATAACATTTTATCAACATTGTATTATCATAGTATTAACACTGTATATTAATATTGTATTAACATTGTATATTAATATTGTATTAACATTGTATATTAATATTGTATTAACATTGTATATTAATATTGTATTAACATTGTATATTAATATTGTATTAACATTGTATATTAATATTGTATTAACATTGTATATTAATATTGTATTAACATTGTATATTAATATTGTATTAACATTGTATATTAATATTGTATTAACATTGTATATTAATATTGTATTAGCATTGAATTAGTAGTAGTAGTTTTGAACGAGAGAGCTGAGTTCCGGCCGGTTTGTTTTTCCTGAGTTGCTTTTGTGAAATTTCGCTAGAAAATCGATTGGTTTAGTTTAATTATATCGTTTTTTCCTGTTTCCTACCTTTAACAAAAGATGAAACTACTAGTTGAAACGGGGAAAATTTGAAGACAAAACTTGTCGTCAATGATTACATCCGCTGATAATTATACTCGGATTTTTGTCTTCAAACCGACTATTTTCTCCCTAAACAATGTCTGACAAAACCGGTGATAATGTTTTGGTGCATAATCCGAGGTCAAAGGCAGGTCGACAATGTTGAAAACTTGCAGGAAATTTCAGAACCACATCCTGAAATTCAAGATTCAATGAAATGCGAATACTGCTTGGCTTACTTGAAGACATCCAAAGAACTGAAATTGCATCAGAACCAATGCCATAAAGAAAAATTTGAAAAAATTTATTCAAAATGTTTGTAGTCAACAGGGGAATCCAACATGCCGGAAGAAATTGAACTGGAGTTCATTGAAAATAGTTGTAAGAATGCGGAGGCAAAAGATTTCAACATCGCACGTTGGAGGCTGTAAGGTGTCACAGAAGACAAATAGTTTACAGAAAAATAAGAATCGACGAAAAGAGGAAAAGAATGATGTAGCAGAAGATATTGCGGACTTTAAAAATAAATCTTTTGTTGGTGTGGTTCCTCCCACCATGAATTTGAAATCAAATGAAATGAAGCGAAGGAACTTGTCTCTTTACCAACATTTGCCAAGCACATCGGTGAAGAGTATTACGAGGGTTAGAAATAAACAGCAGTATTGCACCTTCTACAACAACTTCATATTAGAAAGAACCACTGAATCACTTAATCAGACCAAAACATTGATCGGCCCCATTCAGGACATGCAGAGGACGGGCGATGTTGGTAATGGCTTGTATTTGAAACAATTTGTGATTGGCAACTACCAGCTATTAATTCTTTCGGCTGAAAAACTGTCTCAACTCATGAACCAATCAACACCAACAGATACAAAGCAAAACCTGATAACCAGTGAGTACCTAATGTGAATTGGGGGACTGATGAAAAGGAGCAAAGCGATAAATACTCGTTTGGACCCGACGTCGCAAAAAGAAATGCTGATCTGCAAGGAAACAACGTATTTAGTGAATAGAGAAAACAACAATAACCAAGGAAGCAATGAGAAATTTCTTGTCGCCAGGACGAGATTAACCAAGAGAGAATTGATAAATTGAAAGTCTCCGATGCGTGATTGCTGCGGAACAGCTGTATCAGACGGTATATGGATACGACCACTGATCACAACTCTCACATTGAATTGGAGGGGCAAGGTGTCTTTGAAGTCCTGAAATTTTTAAAAGGCAAATGAGGTCACAATAAGACTTTTTATGTGTATATCCGTTAAGGTGTTACAAGAGACATATAAAATCTGGAGGTTTTTCAAATATTGTTCCTGGAGAAACCACAGAAGAAAGGGTCGAAGATGACGCACAAAGAACACTTTCAATGACAATATTTTGAAAATTAATTTAATCAGTTTAGAAATGATTAAATATCTTTCTCTTGGAATTCAAATATTCACATTACATTGTATTGTCCTTGGGTGATCCCTGGCCAGTTTGAGGACTCTAAATATAACGTGATTGATGTGTTTGATGATGATTTTAGAAAGTGTTAGAGGGCTGAATAAAATGTTTCAAAGTCGTGGTAATATTATTATTTTATTGACTTTTCTGATTCACGCAATTACTTTCAAATGTAAAAAAGCACTTTGAGAAATTAATTATTTCCTTATATATACATGCTTTACAGAGTTTGCTGAATAGAATTTTTAACCAAAAATTATGACTTAAAAGAATAAAATTACAAATTACAAAATAAATAAATATAATTAAGAAAATGCATTTCGGATAATAAAGATATTTAATGTCCCCAATCATAGTTATTCTGTTAACTCTGTTAATTACTAGTACTCATTATAAATAGTTCTTCTGTTTTAATCGCTTTCGAAAACAATAAGATAATTGAACTGATTAAATGGAAATTCAGTTCAAACCTGTTTTTTTGGAATCTCCAGGTTGATGCATCAAATTTTGTTCCCAGAGCTCTCTAGGAGGCTGAAATCGCGAATTCGTTTTGGAACAAAAATACATAAAAACATTCATATAAATCGAATTCAATTTAACTTTTATTTTTTGGTTAAGGCTTAATGATACAGGGCCATCCAGAAAGAGGGCAGACTCCCGCGTTCCCAGCAATTTTGGATATTTACAGCCCGATAGAATTTTGAACTATTTTGTAACAATTACAATCTTAATATTTTTTTTATTTTGATTTTCCATTACCAAATTGACATAGCATGGGAGACCTTGGGTCGCTGTGCCTAGGTGCCCGAAATATTTATCGGCGGTTTTACATGAGACTCACAAACCTTATTTTTGTTGTGATAATACGAACACTTCTCTGTTCTCCTCAACAGCAGAATGCGACATGTCCCAAGAAATAATTGACAAACCATTGACGAAACATCTCCGCGGATGTTGAAACTCCTGCAATTCTCTCTGGAAAAACATTCCAGTGAGCAGTTTGTTGAGGTTTGAGTTGATAAACTAAGGTTGTTGCAGAGTTTAGAGACAGGAATAATGGTCCTTAAACAGGAATAAAAATTTTGTTTTAAACAAAATTTATTAAGAAATAAATAAATTAAATTAATTATTTTCTAAGTCTTTAAAAAACTGAATATGTTAAATAAGATTCAATTGCGATAATTTTAAATGTTAATGTTGTAAATGCCAGTGCGCTTGTTGAGTCAAACGGCGCCAAATGAATCTGTCATTCCTGTCATTTGTCAATGTTAAAGTAATTGAATAATTAAACTGAATAAAAAATAACAAAATGAATAATAAAATAAATATTAAATAATTTGAATTATAAATTTATAAATTCATAAATTCAAATATTAGAAGATGCAAAATTTAAAAATTTATTAATAAATTTTAACATTTAAGTAAAACTAAAATAAAATTATAAAAATGTAAATTCAAGAATTCAGCACCTACCCACAAGTTATTTTTCCACTGGTTCCATCGAACACTGGTTGATAAATTACCAAGTTGCCACCCACAAATTGTGAAATCAACGTGTAAACCATTATTAATGACAGGAAGGCAGTTATTTGGCATGATTGTGAGGTCATGACTTTCGACAAATTAAATATGACGACAGATTGGAACTTCTGAGACACGAAAGAAAATGAATACTTAGATTTATTTATGCGTGTTTATTGCGTAACCTAATTAACTAATAACCTGATCTAGCTTATCTAATTAATTTTGTCAGCTGATTAATTTATTAATTAACTCGAAATAAGCATTTATTAATAAACAGATTTTACCAGCTAAAAACTTAGTAAAGCAGAGAAGGCGGATTACCTTAAGTTTAAAAGCAGCTAAATGCATTCGGACGAAATGAACTCACCTAAGATTAAGAAAAACAGAGAAAGCTGTTTTTTCCTTTATCGTCAATATTTTATGATGTCACCTGTTCATGAAGATGTCAGAAAAAATGAATGAGATTTTATTTATGATTTTCCAAATTGTGTCCTTTTGATGAACACATGAAAACATTTGTCAATTTTTTTCCAATATTCCTAATTGTTCATTGCGTGCTTTGCATCGTCTGCAGAAGATAATTTCGGTGTGACACAAAGGGGTAGTGTTGTGTTACATTTGCCGGTATATTATAATTAGTTTTGTTACTATAAATGTTACCTAACATATATGCAATTAAAATAATATATAACACATACAGAATAATATGATCTTGTAAATAATATTATTGTTATCATAATTAGATATTGTTAATATATACTCCTTCATTTAGTTTTAATGTCATCATTCATGCAGTATTCATGTATTTAAAATTAAGACTTTAAGAGGAGGTGATAAAAGTGGCAAATACAATTTCAACCTTTATCAATAATAATAATTTAATAAACATAATGTTTCTTTCATTTCTTCCAAAATTAATTTCAAAAAGTAGACCAATATAATAAAAAATAATTTAAACTATATTATATGGCATGATAGTTATTTGATTTGGTAATGAAAAAATTATTTAATTTATGAAAGACGCTTTCATTTAATCAGCCTAAAAATACGCTAAAATGGCGGAAATAATGTTTTCGATGGGAGTAAGATAAAAAAGATAAAATGATCTTAAAAGTAAGATAAAAATGACTACTAAATATGATAATTACTCTTCCTCAGATGACAGCTTAATTTTTTTTATTAAAGGCAAAGGTAAAAATATTCAATCAATATTCGAAATGTTATCAAGTCATACAAAAAGGAGAAATTCTACATTTTCAAAGTGTTTAAAATATTGAAATAACCCGGGGGTCCGCAAATAAGTAAGTTAACTAATAAGTTTACTAGAGCAGGTATTCAGTTAACGGAACTGAATAATAGAAGTTAAGCGTTTAAGGAATTGAGATACTTAAGGATGCAAATGGTTATTTGGGCTTCTAAGTTGTCTTGATTCTCGTTGTTTGTCAGTTGATTATCGAGAATGCTTTTCTGTAGCAAAAATAGATCCCACGTGCCCGGAAAAGATGCCAAATATAATTAAGTATAGATTTAATTATATTAGCAATATAAACTTAATTAATTTCCAAAAATCTAAGTTTACAACATTACACCCTCCTTAAATCTGTTCGTCCCGAACAGACTGCTGCTCCCCGTGGTACTTCGCCAGTCGGCGAATGTGTGCCAGCTTCATTTTTACTCTCGGGACACAATCTCTACCATGGTGCCCATGTATCACCATTGTTTCAATGCGAGCCCGTCCTTCTCTGGTATCTCTACTAAAACGCTTACTGAAAAAGATCAGCAAAACAACCAACAGCACTAAATGCTCGCCTCGAGTCTCCGACGACCTCCGAAGGCCAGAAAGCCCGCCCTGGCTGAGAACTCCACAAATGAACTCCTCAGACATTGATTCAACCTTATCAAACACGTACTCACGACCACCGAGTACCTCACCGTCAACATCTCCCCTCTCAGTTACAATGACAACCCCAGCTCCAACCTCCACGATATCCACAGCTGAATCGAATTCGGAAACTCCCAACCCCAGTTCCTCCACTGATTCCTCAACTCGAGGAGGCTCCACTCTGGTCTCTCCCAAAGTCCCCCCTTCAATTATTTCTTCGGTTCTCTCCACAACCGATACCAACGAGGCAATCGTAACGGAATTGGCTCATCGGGCACTGGCGCGACTTCTCTGGAGTTTGCGAAACTTTCCCTCAGCTCACCTTTGTCCTCATTCTCAACATTTATTGGGAGCTCCACTATTGGACTGTCCCCGTCAACTACCAAACTGGCCTCACTCACCTCAGCAAAGGTCTCCTCAGCACCGTTCTCCTCACCCAGCTCTTCCCTCAGCTCCATTCCCGATTCCTCACTCCATGGAAGAAACACTTCGCTTTCCAAAGTTCTTCCATCTACAATTTCCTCGGTCTCCTTCTCAACCGAAACCAGTGTGGCAATCGGGTACACTGCTGAGGCCTCAGCTGGCATGATGTTTATGGTGCTTGATGGAGTCTCCTCCGGTTGGTAGCTAGTAGAGGCCTTGTTGGAGAAAACCTCAGTTACTTTTTCCGTCTTTTCTTCAAAGCTTTGCATCATTTTATCCATATTTCCCATCACCCATTTCAGACCCGGATCAACAAATATATAAGCTTCTGGATCCTCACCCTGGTCTACTATCCACGACAGCAGGCGATCCTGCAATTCTTCCCTGGAGCCTTTCGAATCCATTTGCCTCAACTTAAGCTCACGTCTCATTCCAGCAAAAGTTAAATCTTCTAAGACCTTGCTCATGACTTACTTTTTGGGATCCCACTCCTGACACCAATGAAATAACCCGGGGGTCCGCAAATAATTAAGTTAACTAATAAGTTTATTAGAGCAGGTATTCAGTTAACGGAACTGAATAATAGAAGTTAAGCGTTTAAGGAATTGAGGTACTTAAGGATGCAAATGGTTATTTGGGCTTCTAAGTTGTCTTGATTCTCGTTGTTTGTCAGTTGATTATCGAGAATGCTTTTCTGTAGCAAAAATAGATCCCACGTGCCCGGAAAAGATGCCAAATATAATTAAGTATAGATTTAATTATATTAGCAATATAAACTTAATTAATTTCCAAAAATCTAAGTTTACAACAATATCATTTGATCAACGATTTGTGAAATATTATCAATAAATAAAATCACAAAGCCAGTAACAATACTCATTAATTTAATTACCGTATTTTCACGAAATAAACACGCAGACGAATTTAACACGCGGACGAATATAACACGCAATTTTTCCAATTTATGTAAAAAATCATTTATAAAACACGCAAACGATTATAACACGCACCAATAAACGCCTTTTTTTTTGGCTAAAATAATTTAACATTTAAATTAAAATTATATTAAATTGAAGCAGTTTCTAATACATAAAACAATTAAATATAAAAGTTGTAAAAAAAATCTTCCGTTGGCTGAGCGGCCGATGCTTGAAGTGATAAATACAGTGATATATAGATAGAAGTGCTCTTGATTGAAATATAAGTCAAAATCATCTTAGTCATGCAACGGACTATAATCAAATAAATAAATAGATTGAAATATCGACGTCGTTAAGAAAGTGGCTGATAAAAGTAACTCGTACACTGTTGCCTACAAGCTTCAAGTCATTTCTAGAGCAAAAGACAAAGGTAACAGAGCAGCTGCTCGGGAGTTCAACGTTAATGAAGTGTCGGTTGGCGAATGGAGAAGGAAGGAATGATTGCTTGAAAAACTGAACCTGAGAAAACGTGCATGCCTTGGCCAAAATGCGAAATAGCCAAAGTTAGAGTCTGATGTAAAGCTATGGGTCTTGGAACAAAAGAAGAGATAGCTTTTGACATTCCCGCTAATGAAAGCATCTGGCGCCAGAACTGTGGCAATAACAACAAGTGGTTACGAACGGACATGTTTCACAGTCATACTTGGATGCTCTGCGGCTGGCACCAAGTCAAAATCAATATTGATTTTCAAGAGACAATGCGAAAAATTTTCAGCATGAAGCTCTGGATTCAGAAATGTTCTCAAAAGAGGGGATTCTTTTAGTGTTCGCAGTTGATCATGGATGCAATGACTGCTCATAAAGAGGAGTCAGTTAAAAAGATGCTCAACTTAAGCGGATGTCACATTACAATCATCCCGGGTGGTCTATCATCCAAACTGCAACTACAAATTGTTGAGAAATTGACAGATATGAGAGGGAGGAATGAATGCAGAATGGCACATACACTCACACACCGTCTGGACGAAGCAGGAAGGCCTTGTATTCCGAGATATGCACGTGGGTTGAACGAGCATGGGACAAAGTGTCTCCTGATTTGATTATGAGTGGCTTTAGAAATGCAGGAAAGGAGTAAAGTGACCACCCGGACTTTGAACTAGCCTGCGATCCGGCAAGAGCCGAAAATGAATATGAAGACTGTTCGACTTTTGACGGATTTGAAGGCTTAGCTGATGATGAGGAATAATTATTGGTCTTATGATTGATTTTTTGAATGTCTGTTAATAAATTGTTTAAAAACTTCAAAGAACTGGTTAACGATTCATGATCTCGCTGCAATTGACCAAAATTGGTCACGAGTCGCTTCGATATTGCGTTCTCTCTTCAATTCTTTCTCGAAACTATTTTTATCTTAAGATTTGCATCAACTTCCTACTTTGGAATGCATATTGTTTACGCATAATAATTTGTAAGACAAAAGTGAAGCAATACTTCAAAGGACGGTAACGAGCTCGTTAACCAATTCCACACTGCAAAGAGTCCGCTTAACAAGTCTCTGTGTCCCATAACTCCCCAAATATGGAAATTACATATTTTAAATCTTAAGAGACATTTTTGAATATTTGAGATCAATTCTTGGAGTAGATGATGAAGTAAATCAGATGCATCATGCTGTGAGACACAGCTTCAATGGAAAGTATAGCATGAGTATGAGGTCCAAACCATACATCAATTATAACATAAAATTTCATGAGATTTCAAGGTTAAAGTCTCCCCTTCAAAAACCATAAATGGATCATTGATCTGAGCATGAAATGTAGCTCATGTACGATAACCTTTATAATTGCATTGAAAGAAACAACGTTATTTTAAATAAATTGAGATCAATTCTTGAAGCAAATACTGAAGTTATGCATTTGTACCATGCTCTGGGACACAGCTTCACTGTGAAGGTATGGCATTGTTGAGGTTCAAACAGTGCATCAACTATAACATAAAAGTGTGGCCAAAAGCTGCATATAATTTATACCATCCAATGGGTTTCATGAATTTCTCTTATAGCAATGTAGAAAATCAAGTGACTCATTACCAGAAAAAGCCAAAGCAGTGGTGGTAATTCATTACAATTACCAATTTGAATCTTCATAATGAGTTCCAAAAGAATGGGCTAAGACTTCTACTTTGTTTTCCAATAAAGACTGCAAAAGACTGATAACTGACCAACTATTACCAAGATTGTAACTATTTTGTTCCATGCTTTTGAGAAGTGTTCAAAGAGTTTTTATAGCAAGACCATTAAGAGATTGAAGTCATTTGCTACAATAAGTCCATGCATGTTTGACTATTACAATATTAAACAGCACCAACCAAAGCTGTCTGAACCACCAGTGCTGAAAAAAACATTGTCACACAAACTGAAAACATTAGCTCCAATTATAATTATGATTAACAAAGAGTTGAAAAATTATGATGAAAATTCATAAAATAGTACAACACCCTACAAGTTTCCTATAGTTACCATCAATTAATTTATGTTAAATTCAAGTTGACGTCATAAATTCGAGAACTGGACAAAGCAATGATTTGCGTGAATGTTTTGTCACATGCTTCTGTAAGCATATATCGAAAGTTCTTTATGCAATGCACTAACGCCCAATCAATTATAAACTATTTAAAATTAAAAATATAGTGTAAAGCTTTTGCAAAAACAATCAAGAGCTTGTGCTATTATTTAAATGTTTTTATTTTTTGTTGGTCGGAAATCAAATTTATGTAAATTTAATCTAGCATAACACGCATACGATTATAGCACGCATAGGGGGGTGCGTGGTAAGTAAAATCGAACATAACACGCGTGTAATATGGGTGAAAATACGGTAATTAAGTCGAAAACAACAAACTGGCTGAATTAATTTAGGAAAGTTGTTGTAAATTTAACTAAATATCAAGAAAATTTACCAGCATTATATATAGAGATTCAAAATTAGTAAAGCTGCGAACGATTAAAATTGAAAACTCACTGTTTGAGTAAACAGAATTATTCTTACGTTCTTTGCAAATGTTAGCAGATAAATAGTAATCTTCTGGGCAGTTGTTGAAAAGAACTGAGTTGTTTTGAATGTCGAAATTTGTGTTCGCAATTAAACATGCGAGTAATCGTGCGCGATAACATGCGATAGATGTACTTTTTTTATCAAACCATCGCTAGATTAAAAATCACTTTGAGTTTATTAACTTTAATTTATTCTGATATGCATGGCTTGTTTAGTTATGTGACATATATAAATAATTTCAGTTATAACTACATGCATGTACTAAAAATATGATGTCAAAAAGATATTGAATTTAATTTTAGACTAGTCAAATATTGAATATTTTTATTTAGTAATTTTTAATAACACATTGTATAATTAAAATTATAATAATACAAAAATGAAGATTTCTTCATTCTCAGTGTTCAAAATATCATTTCATCTAATAAATCAGTGATTTTTCAATTATTATAACTAATCGTAAAGATTTATTTAACAATTTTTATTTAAAATCACAAAGTCAGTCAACTCATTAATTTAAACAAGGAAAATTGATTTTCAAAAATTGGCAAGTATTGCGTCAACAATTTGGCACGAATGATGTCATAAAAAAGTTAGTTTGAAAGAAAAACCAAATAACCTCCAAACCTGAAAAAATAAGAAACGTGATTAGTTAATTACTTATGGAGGCATTTCCACATACTGACCATGACTAATTTTGAATGTCGAAATAATTTAGTACGGCGGAGTGTCGAAGTAATTTTTAATATTGGATACTATCATCACCACAACAACGTATTTTATTATGTTATATTTTATTAAGATTATGATGTTCACCACCATATGGATCCACAAAACACCGATAAATTCATTTAGTTATGGTCAAAATTACCTTGAACGTTAACTGATTGTCCAAGGTGACTCATTTTTAAGACATTAACGACATAAGTAAAATAATAAATTCTATCTTTATTATAATGACAAATGTGATATAATTAATAAATATGCCAGTTAACGTTCGTCATGAAGTCTTTCGCAATGTTTAATATAAAACGGATGAACATGTTTTCGAAGAATCTGCACTGCTTTTTCCAGGTCCCCAACATCCTCTCAACCAATCTTCATGGCATACTTTGTTTTCTTTCTCTAAAATAATAATTTAGCTAGTCATGAAATATGCATTAAGACGAATATGTTAAATAGTAATTACTGCAATCTCTTTCACCTCTGTTGTCAGAGAAGTTGATTTTGTTTTCCCTAAAATATATATTTCAAGTCAATTTTATTTAAAATTAAATATGATTTAAACAACTTTGTCATCGAAAAAAATATTCTTAAATTGAAAAGTATAAAGTTACAATTTAAATGGATTGAAATATTTTACATTTGATCTGTTGATTCCAACTCGGAAATTCCGTTGAATGTTTTTTTTTTTTGATGACGTAGTAGAGACCTTTATTATTTTTTTTATAACAGCAACACATTTGTCTGATCCGTGGATGTATTTTAAGGAAGGAAGAGCAAAAGAGTTCATTAGCTTAAATAACTTCCTATCTGGGATCGATTGGAATCAGGCTTTTCAGAGATGTTTTTCAGTTGAGGAGTGTTGGCCAAATTTTACCCTACGTCTGAAAGAGGTCATCATATTGTATGTTCCCTTCGTCTTCAAGGGCTCTGCAAATATTAGAACGCTTCCATATGAAACCACACTTCAGAAAAAACCTTACAAAATTAAACTCAAATACTGACGCGAGTGAAAATCTAGTCCTGATCTTCAGAGAAAAACCAAATGTACTAAGTTTTCAGAAAAATGCAGTAATCAACTCTCGTGTTATTGGGTCAAGAAAGAAAAACATCTCATTGGCAATAATAATTTATTCAGCTTCTACAGATATGTTAATAAAAAGCTTTTTTGTCACTCATCGATTGGAGAAATAATAAAACATGATGGAATTATGACTTAAAATTCACTGGAAATAGCTGACACATTCAACACATTAAATTTCTCTAGAGTTTTTACAACTGACAATAGAATTACACACGATCTTACTCAACGCTCTACCAAAATTTTGGATAAAGTCTTAATCAGTGTTGTGCAGTATCGAATTACTGTAATTAATTACTTTTTTTGGTAATTTTTACTTGTAACAATTACAAAAACAATTTTGTACTCTTACTTGTAACAAATTACTTTTTTTGGTCATACTTTTAATTCGTTACCTTTTTGGCGCAAGACGTTACAAAGTAACATAAATAAAATTTTAAATTAGTTTAATTTATTTAAAAAAAAATTAAATTCTAGAATTATTCTTTGGTTCGTTCTTCCCGATCATCGCTATTTTGTTATTGTGGTTATCGCCGGTCGTTTTTGTTTTAAATCGGAAATTGTGAATTAGTCATACCGAAGCTTTTTTAATATATAATATTATCTACATATAATAATATAAGATTTCATATATCGTAGTATGGATTCATTTGAAGCCATTTTTAGTGTCGTTAGCGAAGATAAGAGGAACAAGGGTGAGGATAGTTCGTGGCCTTATTTGAACAAAATGTTCAGATTTCAATCAAAGGAAAATCATATAAGTATGCATGCCTACTCTGCCACCAGCAAAAAAACTGTATGTTCAGCATATGAAGGTTCTTCATCTAACTTGAAACGCATGCATCCAACAGAAGTTAAGGAATATGGGATATCTGTTGCCAACGGTTGTCAAGCTTCATGAGAAACTGGTAGCCAAAATAGCATCTTCTAATGCAGCAATGGTGGACGAGCTGAAAGCATCTCATTCATCTGATGCTGACAGTGTTGAAGACAGTTTCTTCAATTGTACAAGGTCAACTGATATTCTGATGCAGTATCTTCGAGACCGATCAGATGACATGAACATTATTACTGGAAGCGATACCCTGAAAAAATTATTTATCCAGTTGAAGACTCCTCTGCCAGCTAGTGCAGCTGTTGAACGTTTATTCAGCTCTGACCTGACCCGACCTGAATTTCTGTTGAAACAAAGAGTTAACTGATCAAACAATGTAGTATTTATTATAATGGCTTATATATGTACAATATCCGATGAAATATAGATATTTACATACATTAATGAAGGTAAAGTATATGAAATACAATAGGAAGCAATAAGCCTTATTTTAGAACGCATTATATGCATTTAGAATGCTATGTAGAATGTATATAAAATGTAGTCTACACTTCCGAAGAGATGTTAATGTAGACTTTATAAAGTAGTTTGAAGTACTTTAAAGGTAGCGTATGTTTCAATACAAATTTACCAATATCAACCAATTTTGTAAAACATAGCAATATGAATGTTTTCTGCAAAGCTGTTACAACAATTGCTTTTATCGGTGGTCTGAACTGTCTGCTTAAGTTTTATTATAATTTTAATTCATTAACATTAATATTAAATGTGCTTAAATGCAGCATAATAATTTATTAAAATATTCTTAAATATTATGCGAATTTATTTAAATTTTATTAAATCAGCTCCTGGGTGTTCAGACATTGAGACAATTTTAACATCTAGTGGACTAGGTATTGCGTCAAAGAATTTTATAGACAGCATGCTTAACTCATCTGCCACGTTAAGGAGTAAGGCTATAAGGAGTGTGTTTAAGTACAGTTCGAATAAACAAGAACTGAAAGCACAGCTGTAGGACCTGAATGTTTGTTGAACAAGAGACTGTCAACTGTATTTTGCCAACAGCTCAGTGTCATATTACATCCGTATCGGAATTTTAACTCAATCCAAACTCATATTAAGAGAATGTCCTTCGGAATAAACTTACTAAGCCATGTATTAATCCACAATTTAGCATAAATATTTATTTTAAATTTTATTTAAAAAAAACTTAGACATGATCAGCGTAAAAATTTTTCAAAAATCACAATCATGCAAGACGAAAGTGAGAATTATTCTGAAAATTGCTACAGAGTGACAATCTTGGTGGGAAAATGAGAATTGAATTTTAAATTGTCAAAATTTATTTTTCATCACTAAGTGATTAAATAACTAAATAACATTCTCCTCATCACCATCGTCGTCATCAGCTTCGAAAAATGAGCATCTCAAATTATTGTACATTTTCATTATTCAACACCACTGATGGACACTGGAGCCACATTTCACTGCTATCAAGGATTTCAGCCCCTCGATCATAATACCTAAAATTTGAACCAAATGAGTTGAGGTTGGTGTATCCGCAGATGGGGTTATTCGACGGGCCGAACCACCAGCCGCACTTGTAAATGAAAGCGCAATTTTGTTTAGGGTCAAAATCGTGGTCACGATCAAATGTCGAAAAATTAACTCCAATTCTCCTAGTGAGTATGTCCATGGAAAGGTTGTTATTTGATGAGAAATTCAGTGATATGATTTTGAAGCTTTCTTCTGGAAAAATGCAATAAGAATTTCAAAAGTTAACATTAATTGATTACCAGTTATTTAATGAGTTTAGTGCTAATATTGACATGCAATGTTTTAATATTTGTATATAACATTATTTAAAAAAAATTTTAACAAAAGATGGACAAATATTGATGACATTATTTGTTTTATTAAATATTTGTAAAATAAATATATTATTATAAGATGCATATCATTTAAGTTCATAATAATTATTAGTGACCAATTTCAAAACGAACCCTCAGATCCGATCTGAAATGAATCATAATAAAGATAATAGCTGTTTTTCGCCTTGACTGGAGCCAAAATAATCAAAAGGCGACACTTTTTAGATTTTGTGAGTTTGTAAACAACATCGTTTCCAAGCCAGTAGCATCCAATTGAACAGCTGAATCCGAACTTGAACATATCCCATGTTCTGTTAAAGGGATTTACCGCGGATTGTCCAACTGTTCTATGCGATTGCATCAGTATCTCTGCCCAGCCTAATTTAAATGTTAACTTTGCTTAGGAAAATGATTTAAAATATTCGCCTCAAGTAGCATATGTTAGTATGGCGTAATAAATATAAATTTTAACTCAAGTAATAAACGTTACCAGGGCTTGCCGCCACTTTGAGCCCGGACTAACCATCTCTCGGCAGATCTGTTTACTTTCTTTCAACAAACGTTTTTAATTAGGCAAAACAAGTTTCTATAAGTATATAAACTTCTGAAAACGATTTAAAAGCATAGTTCATGTTATTCTATTTTAAGTTGAGACAAGGTTTAAATTGATATAATTAATTTTTAACAATAAAAAAATCTAGTTATATTCACTGAGATCTTTAAAACGAGGAATTATATTTTATTATTATTATTATTATTTATTATTATTATATTGTTATATTATTATTATTATTATTATTATTATTATTATTATTATTATTATTATTATTATTATTATTATTATTATTATTATTATTATTATTATTATTATTATTATTATTATTATTATTATTATATTATTATTATTATTATTATTATTATTATTATTATTATTGTTATTGTTATTGTTATTGTTCACATTGTTTAAAATTTTCATAGAACAGATGGCCCATTCAAGACATGATTCCCTAGTTCATATGCTAGAAGCGACACTGAAAAGGAAAGGCTACTCGACGAGGTTGGAACTAAGATTTCCAACTAAGCTAGAAACAAGAATCTCTGACTTATGAGCTCACTGGTCTTGCTCGTCACGGACTCAAGTTTTGCTCGAAATGGCTCGTACTAAGCAGACCGCTTGAAAATCGACAATAGGAAAGGCTCCCAGGAAACAGCTGGCCACCAAGGCCGCCAGAAAAAATGCTCTTGCCACCGGCGGCGTGAAGAAGCAACACAGATATAGGCCCGACACGGTCGCTCTCAGTGATATCAGGAGATACCAGAAAAGCACCGAGCTTATCATCCGCAAGCTGCCCTTCCAGCGTCTCATCAGAGAAATAGCTTAGGTCTTCAAGACAGATTTGCGCTTCCAGAGCTCTGCAGTCATGGCCCTCCAGGAGGCTAGCGAAGCTTACCTTGTCGGTCTTTTCGAAGACACAAACCTGTGCGCCATCCACGCCAAGCGCGTCACCATCATGCCAAAGGACATTCAGTTGGCCAGGAGAATCAGGGGTGAGCGCACCTAAAGCAGGATCATTTTCTGGTGTTTCTCCAAAATTTTGAACCATTTCGAGCAAAACTTGAGTCCTTGCGAGCAAGGCAAGGAGACCCAATGTCTCCTATGCTCTTTAACGTTGTGATCAACATGCTTATGAGCAAAATCGACAACTCGATCGGCGTCAGCGGAGGCTCCGGGTCACTGGAGAAATGTAATTACATAGCCTTTGCTGATTATCTCTTTCTGTTGTCTTCAACTGACATTGGAATGGAAATGATGTTGAAACAACTGGAGGCGGAGATGGCTAAAGTTGGTCTCGTGATGAACCCTGACAGTAGGGCCACCTGCAGACAGGACTCAGAAAGGGCTCTATTCCATTTCGCGAGCTCCTCTCAAACCTTGCCAAAGATTATACATTCTAAAAACACTTACTACCTAGCCCAACTTACCATCTTACATTCGAAAAACTTGCTTGGAAATTCTTTAAGCAAAGCACCTGGAGGAGGCACAAAAGAGTGTCCTGGGGTTGTCGACGGACAGACAATAACTTCAATAATTTCTAAATAGCAATTTTTAATTTCATGGTCTTTGGGTAATCCCTGACACGTAAATGGATTACCTAAGTACCGTCGCTACCAGCGAATGGCTGGTGGATAGTGTTGACAGATATTTAATGCCCCCAATCATTGGTAGTCTATTAACTCGGTTAATTACGAGTAGTCATTATAAATAGTTTTTCTGTTTTAATCGCTTTCCAAAACAATAAGATAATTGAACTGATAAAATGGAAATTCAGTTCAAACCTGTTTTTTTGGTATCTCCAGGTTGATGCAGCAAATTTTGTTCCCAGAACTCTCTTGGAGGCTGAAATCGCAAATTCTTCTTATAACCAAAAATACATAAAAACATTCATGTAAAGCAATTTCTATTTAACTTTAATTCTTCGATTAATGCTTTATGATACAGGGAGAAAGAGAAAGAGGCCAGACTCCGTGTTCTCAGCAATTTTAGACTTTTTAGAGCCCGATAGAATTTTGATTTATTTTTTAACAATTACAATCTTAATATTTTTTTTAGATTTTCTATTAACAAATTGACATAGCATGGGAGACCATGGGTCGCTGTGCCTTGGGGCTCAAAATATCTATCGGCGGTTTTGAATGAGACTCACAAACCTTATTTTTGTCGTGATAATACGAACACTTCTCTGTTCTCCTCAACAGCAGAATGCGACATGTCCCAAGAAATAATTCACAAACCACTGACGAAACGTCTCCGCGGATATTGAAACTCCTGCAATTCTCTCTGGAAAAACATTCCAGTGAACAGTTTGTTGAGGTTTGAGTTGATAAACTAAGGTTGTTGCAGAGTTTAGAGACAGGAATAATGATCCTTAAGTAAGAATTAAAAAAAAGTTTGTTTAAAACAAAAAAGAGTTATTAAGAATTAAATAATTAAGTTAAACAAATATATGAATATGTTAATTAAGATTCAATTGATATATTTTTAAATGTTAATGTTCTAAATGCCAGTGTGCGTGTTGAGTCAAACGACGCCAAATGAATCTGTCATTCCTGTCACGTATTCTCAAAAACCTGTGTTCTATTTCTAATGTTTTGCGTTTCTTTGTTAAAGCAATTGAATAATTTAACTGAATAAAAAATAACAAAATCAATAATAAAATAAAAAATAATTTGAATTTTTAAATTTATAAATTCATAAATTCAAATAATAAAACAAGCATAATTTAAAAATTGATAAATAAATTTTAAATTTGATTAATGCATTTTAACATTTAAGTAAAAAGTAAAATAAAATCATGAGAACA
This sequence comes from Whitmania pigra, assembly GCA_021613335.1. NCBI lineage: Eukaryota > Metazoa > Annelida > Clitellata > Hirudinida > Haemopidae > Whitmania > Whitmania pigra. The sequence goes on from JAJTWR010000067.1 coordinate 961,544, forward strand.
TAAATTTAACACATACCCACACTTTATATTTCCACTGATTCCATCGAACACAGGTTGATAAGTTACCAAGTTGCCACCCACAAATTGTGAAATCAACGTGTAAACCATTATTAATGACAGGAATGCAGTTATTTGGCAGGATTGTGAGGTCATGACTTTCAAAAAATTAAATATGACGACAGATTGGAACTTCTGAGACATGAAAGAAAATTAACACTTAGATTTATTTATGCTTGTTTATTGCATAACCTAATTAACTATTAACCTGATCAACTTGTCTAATTAATCTTACCAGCTGATTAATTTATTAATTAACTCGAAATAAGCATATATTAGTAAACAGATTTTACCAGCTGGACACTTAGTAAAGCAGAGAAGGCAGATCACCTTAAGTTTAAAAGCAGCTAAATGCATTCGGACGCAATGAACTCACCTGAGATTAAAAACAGAAAATGCTGTTCTCTGCTTTATCGTCAATATTTTATGATGTCACCTGCTCATGAAGATATCAGAAAAAATGATTAAGATTTTATTTATGATTTTCCAAATTGTTTCCTTTTGATGAATGCATGAAAACGTTTTTTCTCTGTTCCAAAATGTTCCCAATTGTTAATTGCATGCTTTGCATCATCTGCAAAAGATAATTGCAGTATGGCAAATATAATTTCAACCTTTACTATTATTAATAATTTATTAAACATAATGTTTCTTTCATTTCTTTCAAAATTAATTGCAAAAATTAGACTAGCGGTATAATAAAATATAATATTTTATATATAATAAAAATAATATAATTCATATTATATTGCATGATAGTTATTTGACTTGGTAATTAAATAATTATTTAATCTATTTAATCTATGAAAAGACACAAATATAATTTCAACCTTTACTATTATTAATAATTTATTAAACATAATGTTTCTTTCATTTCTTCCAAAATTAATTGCAAAAATTAGACTAGTGTAATAAAAATAATATAAATCATATTATATTGCATGATAGTTATTTGATTTGTAATTAAATAATTATTTAATTTATGAAAACACGCTTTCATTTAATCAGCCTAAAAATGTGTTAAAAATGAGGAAATAATATTTTCGATAGGAAACGTGAAGACCTGAGTAAGATAAAAAGATAAAATAATCTTAAAATTAAGATAAAATGATCTACTAAATATGACAATTACTCTTCCTCAGATGGCAGCTTAATTTTTTTTTATTAACGGCAAAGGTAAAAATATTCAATCAATCTCCAAAATTTTATCAAGTGCAGAATCGAATACAAAGTTGAGGTCGAAACGCTCTTTTTTAATAAAACTGCAGCAAATTTAAAGCTGAAAAAGGATTCATACAAAATACATATCTAAGCTACAATATATTTACAAATTAGCGTCTTAGCTTGAATAATGATTTGAAGATTACAACAAATCGTGTCACTTCGATTTGATTAAAAAACTAGTGGAAAAGTTGTCGATAATTAGTGCAAGTTTACAACGAACTTCGGAACAAAATTAAAAATCTGGCCAGTGCGATTTTAAGAGGAATGTTTGATGATTATTTTGGTGTAATTTATTTTGACATTGGCTGAGCAACTAAAAAGATTTTTGACCATGAAGATGTCGCATTTTGTTGTTTTTCGGAAAAGTTGAGGTTAAATTATGCAAGTTTACAACGAATTACAAATTAAAATTAAAAATCTGACCAGTGCGAATTTAAGAGGAATGCTTGATGATTATTTTGGTATAATTTACTTTGACATTGGTTGATTCGTTAAAAAGATTTTTGATCATGAAGTTGTTGCATTTTGTTGTTTTTTCAGAAAAGTTACAGAACAATTATGCAAATTTAAACACAAAAATTAAAAATCTGGCCAGGGCGATTTTAAGAGGAATGTTTGATGATTATTTTGGTATAATTTATTTTGACATTGACTGGGCAACTAAAAAGATTTTTGACCATGATTTTGTTGTTTTTGGAAAAGTTGAGGTTAAATTATGCAAGTTTACAACGCATTACGAAACAAAATTTAAAATCTGGCCAGTGCGATTTTAAGAGGAATGTTTGATGATTATTTTGGTGTAATTTATTTTGACATTCGCTTAGCAACTAAAAAGATTTTTGACCATGAAGTTGTCGTATTTTGGTGTTTTTCGGAAAAGTTGCAGTTAAATTATTCAAATTTAAAAGAAAAATTTAAAAATCTGGACAGTGCGATTTTAAAATTAATGCTTGTAGATTATTTTTGTGTAATTTACTTTGACATTAGTTGAGTAGTTAAAAAGATTTTTGAACCTGCTAGCGTCGTAACATAGGCTTTTAACAATGGGCTCTCGCCCTGCTAGCCTTATTCAAGTCTCAGAAGCCGAGGTTTTAGTTGACCTAGGCATCAGTGAAAGTTCTCGACAAAACGAAAACACAAAATACTAAAGTGTTGACTACAAAATGAATTAAAGATGATTAAATTTTATGAAACTCGAGAATCGAATATAATATTGTAAATAATAAATTGTTTAAAGCTAACCATTTAGTGACAAATAAATTAATCATGATGTCAAGATTTTCAAGCGCTCACACAAAATTTCAAAATATTTTTTTAGGAAATTTAATATCAGAAAGTATATCTAATTTTTTAATTTGTGCAGAAAATGTTAACACATCAAAATATTTTTCAAAGTTAATTCTAATCCATTTAAAGCTTTTAAAATACTTTTGCGATGATTTTTTTATTTCAGTATTAACAAAAGCAGTTCTCAAGAAATGAATTTTCAATAAAACATGTTACCAACAAACCATTGAGTTCGCCACTGACAGATATCTCTATGGAAACTATAGTGTTATTCTCGTGCTCAATATCATCCCATTGGATGGTGTCAATAAAAGCAAGTTTTGGATTATTTTTGAAAGTTACATCTCCTTTTACAATTTCTGTTAATGTCACCATATTGAGAAATAATTTGTTTCAGTTTGTTTGCATTAAAATTTTCATTAGACTAACATTTATGAGTTACTAATCTAAAAAATACTCGAATTGAATTTGTACTATTAAACGAAAGATTTTAAATAATGATTAATTAATGATAATGATTTAATAGTTAATGAATTTAATAATGATGGATTAGTTGACCGAATATCTAATAAAATAAGGAATAAACTATTGTTTCTCCGAAAATCGCTCATATACACATATGTATAACGCGACTTGCCTTTCAAAGAAGGGAGGATTGCCCTAGTCAAGTTATAGTTAAGTCTAAAATAAATGTTACTTCCAATGTAGAGGTAATTCCCCCAAACTATCTTCAAGTTTTTCATGGTGAAGTTTTGAAAATTATTGCCTACAAACAGGAAGTAACCTTTGACCTGATAAGTTGTTAGTCGTAATTAGAAAATTGGTTCAAAATTTGTTGTTCAATCTGACCTCTTCAATTGTATCGAGGAAATATGTGTCTGGATATGACCCTTCGAAGAAATTTATTTCCACATTGTGATTGATGACGGTGCAACTGGCATATTCTTTGCTATAAACAGTTATATCTGTATATGTTCTTATATTAGGTTATTTCTTGTACCTGAACACACTACTAAGTGATGCTTCATATTAAATTTTTTACGATTAATATCATAATTAGAAGATTTAAAAAACAAATCGTAATTAATTAATTAATTACAATTAAACAATTTAAAAAAAAAACTTTTCCAAAACATGTCCCTTTCTGTACAACAGAAGTAATCAAAACGCAAAGTAAAATTTTGCAAAGTCTCCTTCTACCACTCATGCTTGAAACAAGCATTCTTGTTTGCTAAAAATAGAACAGTCTCCGTTGTTCTAACAACTATAGGACAATTTTTTGGAAGCTCTATTTATACTATTTAAGCTCTATTTATATCACTGAAATTCACCTTAAAAATTATTTTTAAAATAGCAACTGTTCCTTTAAATATTATAATAATTTTTAAAGATTAGATAAATTAAGTTAAAAAACCACTAACAGTATACCGTACGCAAGAACACAACCCATTCGGCCAACCTGCACTGCGCGGACAGGTGTCCTATCTCCATCTTTCAAAGGTTGTCAAGTATTTTCAGGAAATGAGACGCCACACTTTCGTAGCCAAATTTCAGTTGCAACAAATGATTGAAAGTTTAAAAACAGATTTGTGAGTTGTACGTTAATCAAACTTTTCAGCGAACTTTAATTATGAATGCAATCACTTTATACTCCGATGTTTTGATCATAACGGAGGACCATAAGTCGCATTTGGTAGTAAGCACTGAGCTGCATCATGACAAGTTTTCTGCTCTCATAATCAATCATGTTATTTTTAAATTAGCATCATCAGAAGGCCGGATTATTAGGAAAAAGCATCCCGTAATGATATTTCAGTCATCATTGTCGAGAGCACCTGATTTCATGAACTTATGGTATATTGTAGACAATATTAATTGGAGGTTATGGATGGCTTCCAAATGCCAAATCTAGATAAAATTTATAAGTAATTTTCTATATTTTACCAGTAAACATTTCTAAATTCACAAATTAATTACTGTTTACCTTCAAAACTATTTTGACGTTTAATTTTTTGCGGTTACAATTTACCTAGTTTTACCTTATTGAGAGAGGTTGCGCGACTTACGCTTGAATTCTTACGCTACAGTTTAGTTATTTTAATTTCAACACTGAAGCTTATATTATTATAATGTCATAACTAATAAAACAATACAATGTCAAAATACTGGCTTAAAAGAATACATTCAAAGAAATTTACCATTACATTGCATGCTCTAAAATAATGGGCAGAAAAATGCAGCATCAGTTTGGCGATGCTTTATATACGATATTTTAATAAAATAACTGGGCAGGTGTCACGTTCTTCACCTAAAGCCCATAACAGGTAGTACCGCTGCCACCACCAACACCCAGTTCTTTATCAGAAATAAGGAATTGGAACTAAATCTTTATTTATAAGGCAGCAACCAATCATCAAAACCATCACACTAATCCTAAAACAGCTCTCGCCGATCTCATATTTATAAGCGTTGGATCTGATTAGCTTCTAACACAATCCACTAAAATATTAGCCTATCCCAACAAATTCTACTAAAATGGCAGCCAATCGAAATTCACGAAAAAAGGTCAATACACACCTACTAGCTGATTAAACCAGTTGTCCTAAAAACATTAATCATTATCTTAAATTACCTCGGCCATAGCTTTAGAATGACATTGGATAGCTTAAACAAATAATCGACATCTAATGAAATGCACTCGCGAGCCACAAATCATTCAGTTAATAACGAATCTAGGAGACACGTCTGGTGGTCTCCGAAACCCAGCCATGACAGCAAGATTGTCAGAAAGTTTTTAAAAATGTTCATTTGCTGGTATATTTGAGAAATATTTAACAAATATTATATATAACATCTAATTTTTAATTTATATGAAATCATAACGTAACTTTTATTTTCTGAATGTTGCATCAGTTACGGTGGATTTCACCAGATATTAAGACATTATATCGATTTAATCCAAAACAGTTCATTGTTCTTAATTTAGTCAAGAAAATAAAAGAGATAATGGCTGTCGTTAATGCCATCTTCTACAAGCCAATCGGGAGTAATTTCTACGTAAAGCTTCCGTAGCTGACCAATGTTGACGCAACAGTCTTCTGTTCCTTCCGCATGGTCCAATGATTAAGACTTGGCCACTCAAGATGTCATTTTAATTTTTTTATTAAGAATGCTGCTTCGCAAAACCACTTCTACTGGGATATACACGTGTTTATAGAATGACAATTTTTTCAAGAGGCCATTGCACGCTCCGAAACTGTTAAGGGCTTTCGAACAGGGTCTTCTTTGTGTCAAAGATTGAATCATAAGAAACGTTGAAGTATTTAGACGACTACAATTCTTTACAAATAAAAAGATTATTTCATGTTGCCATCTCCATCGCAAATCAAGAACATTCGAGGGATGAAAGAAGTCTGTGCATTATTCTCCGACAAAGTTACCGATAGATATTCACTTTGTGTAGATATCTGTCATGCCAAAATTTGTTTTTTGAAGGGTTAACTATTATAAATTATGCTTTCGGTCGAATGGAAGTATATGATGCATTTCAAAATTTCAATTACTTCATTAGTAATCATGAATGCTGCTGAAACATTTGCATGCACATTGTAAGTTTCTCAATGTAAGACGAATTATCTGCAACACATTTTATTAAATGAAGTTCAATTAGTTGCAATGTTATGATAGCACGTGATCACTCTGGGGCCTTCAGTTTGACATGCACGATCGATCACATTTTCCTGAATAAACAATTTTAACGAATGTAATTTTATTTGTTCAGTGAATTTCTCAAACAGAAGACCACTCATAAGCGGAAAGCAAACAAATATTTAACAAAAGGACAGAAACAAATATAAAGAACGCTTTTGAAATTATCTTTTCTTAACCAAGTTAGTTACCCTATCTTTTTCCAGGTTCCCAACATCCTTTCAAACAATCTTCATGGCATACTTGATTTTTTTTCTCTATAACAAATGTTTATTTTGTCAGCATAAATGCTTATTAAACAAGAATTATAACAAAGGTATTGAAAAGCAATTACCGCATTCTTGTCTTTGTTGTTTGATAAGTTGAATTTTTCTGTCCTAAAGTATCAAATGACAATTTTAAATTTTTATTTTGCAATGCGACTTGTCTCTCAAATGAAAGATAATCCTAGCCAAGTTATTGTTACTCTGAATATATATGCTGCTTCCTTGGAAGAGATAATTTCCCCACACGATCTTCAAGTTTTTTATGGTAAAGTTTTGAAAATTATTGCCGACGAACAGTATGTAATTTTTTTTAAGCTTTGACCTAGTAATTTGCAGCGTTGTAAACATTACTTCATTTCGGTAATTAGGTAAAAGTAAAAGAAATACCTCAAAAAGCTACTTAAATATAAGTAAGAGTATTGTCTCGAAAATGTCAAGTAAAATTAAAAAGTTACAGCATCTAAAAGTTACTTTTAAGTGAAAATTACAAGTAACTTTGATGCCGCCATTATTGTGATCATACATCATTCCGTATTATTTAAAAGGAATTGTTTCTATTATCGTTAAAACAGTTATTGGTATTAACTGCTAGTACTAGCAGTCATTAAGTAATAACATTTGAACTAATGCATTTTTTTGGTTTTTATTATTTATTACAATATTACAATCACAAACGTTTGTTAATTTGTAACATAACTAAGTCCTCGAATAGTTTGTCACTCATTATGGTCCTTCGGCTGTTCATACCAGCATAGCTGAATAAATGTTAAACAGCTGCACTAGCTGACAGAGGAGTATTCAACTGGATAAATAATTTCTTCAGTGTATCGCTTCCAGTAATAATGTTCATGTCATCTGATCGGTCTCGAAGATACATCAGAATATCAGTTGACCTTGTACAATTGAAGAAACTGTCTTCAACACTGTCAGCATCAGATGAATGAGATGCTTTCAGCTCGTCCACCATTGCTGCATTAGAAGATGCTATTTTGGCTACCAGTTTCTCATGAAGCTTGACAACCGTTGGCAACAGATATCCCATATTCCTTAACTTCTGTTGGATGCATGTGTTTCAAGTTAGATGAAGAACCTTCATATGCTGAACATACAGTTTTTTTGCTGGTGGCAGAGTAGGCATGCATACTTATATGATTTTCCTTTGATTGAAATCTGAATATTTTGTTCAAATAAGGCCACGGACTATCCTCACCCTTGTTCCTCTTATCTTCGCTAAGGACACTCAAACTGGCTTCAAATGAATCCATACTACGATATATTAAATCTTATATTATTATATGTATATAATATTATATATATATATATATATAAAAAAGCTTCGGTATGACTAATCCACAATTTCCGATTTATCAAAAACGACCGGCGATAACCACAATAACAAAAGAGCGATGATCGGAAAGAGAAAGGTTCTCAAACATACCAAAGAATAACAATCTAGAATTTAATTTTTTTTTAAATAAATTAAACTAATTTAAAGTTTTATTTACGTTACTTTGTAACGTCTTGCGCCAAAAATGTAACGAATTAAAATTGTAATTTGTTACAAGTAAAAGTACCAAAAAATCTTTGTAATTGTTACAAGTAAAAATTACCAAAAAAATGTAATTAATTACAGTAACGAATTACATTTAATTCGATACTGCATAACACTGGTTAATTGGTAACAATTTGTTAATCGTAATTGGAAAATTGGTTCAAAGTGAGGATGTCTGGATATGATCCTTTGAATAAAAATATTTCCACGTTGTGCTTGATGACGGTGCAATTGGCATATTCTTTGAGGTAAACCTTTATATCTGTTTGGGTAATTACCCTGTTGCCATTTCTCGTAACTGAACACACTACAAAATGGCGATTCACATTTAGATTTGTTACGATGATTAAGCAATTTATAAAATACCTTTTCCAAAACCTTTTAAAATCTCTTTCTACCAATCACGCTTGAAAGCATTTTGTTAGCTTAAAACAGGAAAACAGCATTTAATGTCCAAATCTCAATCGACAAGTTAGCAATCTAAAAGTGAATTTATTCAAAAATTTTAAATAAATCTCGCAACAATTTGGATATTAATTAGATAATACCGTCGACAACTATATGTAAATGAATTTCTGCACTAGATCTGTTATTTAAAATGACTATCAAGGTATTTATGAAATGTTATTTTCCATTGCTGAGAAAAAGGTTGGTTTTTTTGGTTCTTTATGCTTGGATTATTGCCTGAAGTTTACATATTATATTAATAATAATTGATTTGAAAGGGATCTTGCATCAAAGTATATATAATATATTTATTATAATATGTTCATGATACAGTATGTGTAAAAAGGTTACAAGCATCTTTTATTTTGGCATAACTTTTAAAATATGGAATTTGTACGTACATTGCGCTTCTATATACTTCAAAATATCATTTTAATTGATCAAATGTTGGAAATTTATCAAAACGCCCTTTTAGGCCATAGAAAAAGGTTACAAGCACTTTGGAAAAAATTTATTTATGGCTAAACTATCATTTAAGTATTTTTTAAATGTTTCCAAACATTATTTTAACATTATTCAAAGCTTTCAAATGTTTTCCATAATTAAATATTCTATTACTACACAAATACTTACAGACAATATACTTGCGTACATCAAATTTCAAACTGGTTATAATTTGATTTGCTGTAATATTTTACTTGTAAATTTTTGGAATGAGTCTTTTTGAATTTATGGTGCGAGTTATTGAACCTTTCACACACATATTTTGTACTATAGCAATTTGAGTCTCGTAAAAATATAGAATCAATATAAACATTTTTATTTAATTGCAAAGTTTATGTGTTGAAGGCTGAAATTTTTTTTTTCTGTACGACTTTCTGGCTACTTCTTGACTACATCCATGATAATAATATTTACTAAAGTAATAAATGGAAATACCATTTTTGTATAACTTTGCGGCAAAGTATTATAAGAGTTTTTGAAGTAGCTTGAAAAAATGTTCTGATTATCATCGGAAACTGTAAAGCGCTTGTAGCCTTCTTCAAGGCCTAATTAGGATGATTTGATAATCAGAAAACAATTTAATTCAACAATGATTTTGACATTATGGTATTGAATACGTTGACAGTTACATAACAGCGTCATTTCACGTCAAATCAACACAACATCTTACAGCACCATCTTGGATTTTGTTGAAATTTGGCACATTTGTTAACCTATCTGAGTAAATTGAAAAACTAAAATTTTAGATTTTTTGGTTGATCTGTGTCCGAAATATGGGTCGTTGAACTTTGACCAAATGCCAACACCTCCGATGGTTGATAAGCTGTAAGTTTAGTTCTAGAGCACCTAGAAAGTCAATATTTATCTATAATTAAAGGTGTTTGAATGCTCTATTTATGCAAGCTATTTAAATAATTTTAATTTTAATATTGAAAATATTATTTTTATTTAAATATCAAAATTCGTTTTAAGATAAGTTTGTACAAAAATTATTTTTTGTTTTATATCACACATATGTAGAATATTATAAAGGTACCCATATTCAAAAATTCAGCGTGGTCACTCTTATAGTTTTTATGTAGTGAATTTTTTAATATAGCTTGAAGGTTGCGAATTTGCTAAGCATATCCGGTAAGTCAATTTAATAATTTAAGTTAATTTTTACATTTTGTGAGCCCAAATTTCAAAAGGTTAGACAGTTGCTGTTTTTTGGCATAACCTAACATAAAAACGACAATAATTAACAAGTTGATGTCATTAATTTGGTAAATTTTGTAGGGCTGGGCTAACCTAGGGCCGGCCACCGGCTGTCCCCAATACTCATGAAATGTTATGCGCCGCATAAAAAATTATATTGCAAATAATATTGATATTAATCACTCACATTTTTAATAAATATAAAGAGCTTTATTTTAACTTTTTAAAAGATAATTTTATTTTTAATTTTACGTCTAATTTTAATAATAATAATTTTAAATTTAATTTATTTTTAATTAGAATTGAATTATATTTAAGATCTTTTGTTAACGATTTTACGTCGTCGTTTCAAGCGACCAGTATCGATGAACTATAGATTCCTACACTTACTATAAATCAGCTTATATCTTAAATATAAATTGTAACAAAGAATAACAAAGAATTAGCAAAGCAATGGCAAAAGAATCTCGCAAGCGCAAAAGATCAAGGTCGCACAGAAGAAGCCGCGATAACAAAGCCAAAAAATCCAGGCGCAGCAACAGCCGTGAAAAGTCCCTTTCCCGATCCCCCAGTCACGACAGGGCAAGTAAAGACAAAAAGAGATCTAGAAGAAGTGACGACAGATCAAAGTCTAGATCGCATAGCGTCAAGAAAAGTCGTACTGACAAGTCGGATAAGCACAGGAGGCATGACAGTAGGGATAGGTCATACTCGAGATCCGGCAGTCGTTCGAGGCGTGACAAGATGAAGAAATCTAGAAGAAATGATAGTCGAGAAAGATCGTTATCGAGATCGCTTAGCCATCACAGAAGTCGTAAAGATGACAAAAAGAAATCCAGCAGAAGTGACAGTAAAGATAGGTCAAGGTCGCCTATTTGCCGCGATGGTCATAAAGACAAGAAGAAATCTAGAAGAAATGAGAGCAAAGAAAGACTGAGGTCACGGTCACCCAGCCAGGAAAATAGACAAGGGGATTCAAAAAAGAGGTCTAGCAAAAATAAGGATAGGTCGTCGTCAAGGTCACACAAAAGAGGTAAACGTGATAGGTCAAGAAGCGCTCAGATAGATGACCATGTGGAACTTAGCGAGAAGGACAAGGAGATCCAGATGAGGAAAGAAAGACTAGAAAAGTGGAAGGCGGGAATAAACCGACCTGAAGAAAAAACTGGGTCATCCTCGGGTTTAAATAACGGCGATGCTGCAAGCTTTGATGCTGGAAGACAGGAAAATGAGATGGAGCGCATTGACAGAGAGATGAAAATTATGGTTGATAGGATCGAACAAACGAAAGCAGCCAAAAAGAAAGAGTCTGAGGTAGCACAGCCTACCACATCATCGGCTCCACCCTCTAGTGCCAAAAAATGGTCTTTGGAAAATGAAAGCGATGAAGAAGACGCGAAGAATCCCATTGTTGAAGATGATGAGATTGATCCTTTAGATGCCTACATGATGGTCGTTAACCAAGAGGTTAAAGAGGTAAACAAGAAAGACCAAATGATTGCTGCCAAGCAGTCGGGGGCTAATCAGTCTAAAAGCGTGACCATCATAAAATCTTTGGCCAAATGTTCAAAAACTCAACAGCGAGGAGAACTGATGGAAAGCAACATGGACGCTTTGGAGTATTCGTCAGAAGAGGAAGAAGAAACCCTCAACGATACCATGAACAAATTAGTCAAGAAAAAAAAAGAGTTGATGGCAGTTGACCATGGAAAAATCTATTACAGACCTTTCAGAAAAGATTTCTACATCGAAGTTCCAGAGCTGACCAACATGTCTCTTGAAGAAGTTGAAGAATACAGAAGAGAATTGGAAAATATCAATGTGAAAGGATTTAACTGCCCCAAGCCAGTCAAATCCTGGGCTCAATGCGGAGTCAGCAAGAAGGTTCTAGACTGCCTCAAGAAACATAAATTCGAGAAGCCAACGCCCATCCAAGCTCAAGCGCTTCCAATTGTTATGTCAGGTCGTGATATGATAGGCATTGCTAAAACGGGAAGTGGAAAGACATTAGCTTTTCTTATTCCCATGTTTCGACACATTCTCGATCAGCCGGAATTAGAGCAAAATGACGGCCCCATAGCTATTATCATGACACCCACAAGGGAGCTTGCCATGCAGATTTGGAAGGAATGTCAGAAATTTGCCAAGCCCCTTGAATTGAGAGCTGTCTGCATCTTTGGCGGTACAGGCATCTCCGAACAAATAGCTGATCTCAGAAGAGGAGCAGAGATTATCGTCTGTACTCCGGGCAGGATGATAGACATGTTGGCGGCCAATAGTGGTCGCGTTACCAACCTCAGGAGAGTAACTTATGTAGTACTTGACGAGGCCGATCGTATGTTCGACATGGGTTTCGAACCCCAAGTGATGAAGATCATAGATAACGTCAGGCCGGAGAGACAGACCATCATGTTCAGTGCTACATTTCCTAGGCAGATGGAAGCTTTGGCTCGCAAAGTCCTCCAAAAGCCAGTGGAAGTCACTGTTGGCGGGAGAAGCGTTGTGTGTAATGATGTTGAGCAAAAAATTGTCATACTAGACAACAACCAGAAATTCCAAAAGCTTCTGGAACTACTGGGCATCTATCAGCCACAAGGTTCAGTTATAGTCTTTGTCCATAAGCAGGAGCTGGCTGATGAACTGATGGGAAACCTCATCCATCACCAGTATCCCTGCTTAGCCTTGCACGGTGGCTTAGACCAGTACGATAGGATGCACAACATTAGTGAATTCAAAAATGGTAATACTAAACTCTTAATTGCCACGTCGGTATGTTCGAGAGGTTTAGATGTGAAGGACCTATTACTGGTCATAAACTACGATTGCCCCAATCACTATGAAGATTATGTCCACAGATGTGGAAGAACAGGCAGAGCAGGAAAACAAGGTTATGCCTATACCTTTCTCACACCTGACCAAGGTCGTTGTTCGGGAGATCTTATCAGAGCTCTTCATTTGTCAAAAACAGATGTACCACCGGAGCTGACCGAACTTTGGAATCAACATGTCAAGGAAATGAAAGCTGAAGGAAAGACAGTTTTCTCCGCCAGTGGCTTTAAGGGCAAGGGCTTCAAATTTGACGAAGCCGAAGCACAACTGGCAGATGAACGCAAGAAACTCCAGAAAGCTGGTCTGGGAATACAGGGTAGCGACGATGAATTTGACGATGAGGATATGGACAAGAAAATCGAAGACATGTTTGCCAGTCGCAAAAGGATAACTGATGCCGACCAGCCACCTGTCAATCCAACCACGGTCTCGAATCAAGAAAAATTGGAAATGGCCCTAAAAGCTGCCTCTCAGATCAGCGCCCTCAGGAATATCGGCGATGGATCAACGGACGTAAACCAAAAAGCGGTGACGTCGATACTCAGTGGAGACATGACATCGAGCACCATGTCGTCCAAAGTTCTGGCAGAGCAGATGGCGAAGAAACTGAACGCCAAACTGGGTTATGTGCAAGAGGAGGAGGACGGCGCTCAAGAACAGGAAGCTGCTCGTCAACCAGAGAAAAGGTACGAAGAAGAATTGGAAATCAACGACTTCCCACAGAATGCCAGGTGGAAGGTTACTTCCAAGGAAACTCTGTGCAACATCAGCGAATACTCAGATGCAGGCGTTACGGTTAGGGGAGTGTATATACCAGCAGGAAAACAACCCAAAGAAGGCGAAAGGAAATTGTATCTGAACATCGAGGCTAGTAGTGAGATGGATGTTCAAAAAGCCAAGGCCGAGATAACTCGGCTGATCAAAGAAGAGCTCATCAAAGCTCAGACTTACTTACCCGCCGTCAACAAGAGCCGCTACAAAGTCGTCTAAGAGGGTTTCCGAAACGTTTCCTTTAAGAAGCATTTCATGAATTTACCATTGCGATTGCTAACATTATAGTTTTTATCTTTACCAATTTTATTTTAATACAAATATTGTGCTATTAAAATAATGATTATCAAAAATCAAACGTAAGTCTTTTGCGTTGTATATTTGCTCCGTTAAATTTTAAATTGTGAAAAATTAAGTAAATTGTAACAACATATTCTTAAAATATTTTGTTAGACTGAATATTAGGTATTAGTTGAACGTAGTTTATTACTTAATAAATTTTATTCATTATAAATCGCTAGTTCTCGATAAAATGTAATTCTGAATGGGAGATTCTAGAGCAGTGGTGCACAACCTTTTTGGGAAGAAAGCCACAATTCGAATTCCGAAAGCGTTCGGGACCAAAGGACTGAGCTCCTGTAAAACTGCGAAATTTATGGTCTATTAACAAACTTAAATTAAAGTTTAAATTCAACTGAAGTTATCAAGTTTATTTTCCTACAAAACTGTTAGTTTTATCACATTAAGCAAGTCAGTATGAAGGCTGAAGCTGCATGTCCGCAACAAGCCTGGAGATGTCAGGTCTACTGTTAAGTGGCGCAACAGACAAATGACGTTACCCCATTGCTGAATAAAATAGTAGCGGTCTGTCCCCTCATCGTGAAATTGTCTGTTTTCATTGCCAACGTTTCGTTTACGACCGTTAGACATTTCGTATTTACGAGGAAATATAAAAACACAAGTAATTACGAATTACAACAACTTGATGAAATTAGTCATGTAAACACGAGATTGTAAAAGTAAACAAAAATTGGTGGACACATTATGAATTAGAGATGTGCAGAATTAGACATGTGCGCAACCGCAATGCTGCCTTTTAATCAACCGCAACGTTATGAAAAATTGACTGAATTATCAATTTTTCGATTTTCGCATTGATCTTCGCGGGCCACATGAAAGCTCGTGGTGGGCCGAACGTTGTGTACCAATGGTCTAGAGCAGGGGTTCCCATCCTTTTTGTGCCCACGGCTCCCCTATCCAAATTTTTCAAGAAAAAAGTAATGAACAATAATTTAATGTCAAAAAAGAACCATACAATGTATTTTGAAAGCAACGTTTAATGTGAAGATTGCTCCTGCTTCTTGTTCACAAGTAGATTGAATCCTTTGCATATAGTTTGTTTTGCTATTTTGTTTCAGCAGGCTTGAAAATCCAGCTTCACAGAGGTAGGTTGTCACAAAAGGAATGATGGATGTCATGGCTCTTTTGGCGAGAACTGGGTATGGTATCATCATGGAGCATCAAAAGTCAGCCAAACTCTTGATCTGAAACTCCCTCTTTAGCAACTCTTTGTGCCTCAGATCAATGAGATCATCTTTAGCCAAGTCCTGATCATCCACACTTTCAAAATTGACCAAAAATGGATTCCTGATCCAGGCATTATTGGGCTGCAACTTTTTCGTAATAAAGTAGTCATGAAATAATGCCATCAGAGTTCCTAGGTGAGCCAAAATGTCGCCTTTAAGAGAAGCTGGTATGGTGCCAACTGCCTCCAGACTGAGTTGCAGAGACTCTTCTAATCTTGCAAAATTGGCAAAGTTGTTATTTTCTTTTCTTCTGATCCACAGGGGCAGCTTCTCCAGAAATGAGCCTATTTTCTCACCAGCATCAATAACAGTCATGTTAGGACTCTGAATCTTGGTGTAAGCTTATTTAAATGGGTGAAAATGTCAGCCAAATGTGCCTGTGATAGGCTGAATTCTCTAGAGAGTCTCCTAAGAACTCTATTACATTTATACTCACTTTCTAAGTTGCGTAATGATTTATGAAGCTTAAATTATTTATAACTGGGATACTTATAATGTAAGTTTGGAAATTATTATGTAATTAATGAATAGTTGTTTCTCCGCCCCTTTAATCGGTATCTGGTCGTCGATCACACCAAGCCAAACCCAAAAAATATACGTTATGCGATTTAGTCGTTTTAATTATCTCATCTGTTTTATTTATCCAACACGCGTCCTTCAGAAGTATGTGTTGTGGTATTTCGTGGTTGTATAAAGTTTATTATTTGGAAAAACAGTTTTTAGAAAAATATGTCAATAAATTAATTTGTAACCTTAGTTGTTTGAAGTTAATTTAAATAAAAAGATAGACATTTTATCAAGTCTTATAAAACGATGTACAACTTTGTCCCAGATGGATTGCTGTCTGGGAAAATTGAGCCCGAGAAAGCGCTTTAATGGACTTTATTATCAATAAAATAACGGCCACCCATCTCGCAAAATGGCCAAAAATGAACTCGTACATTGAAATTTAATAAAAAAAATCAAGAAGCCCTTTGTGGCCAATCCAACACGAGTCCAAAATCAAAATTTGAGTAAATTCAAATTACTTTCTTGCCTTAATTATCTTTTGACACACCAAAATCTATAAAAATTATAATTTATGAGGTCAGTGATGATGTAATACCATAAGCAGCCTTTGTATCCTTTATTACTATTATTTATTTATGTAAGGCTGCGAAGGATGAAAAGTATCCTGATCGATTAATCGAACTTTATTTTAATCGATTAAATTTGAATAATAAATACACACACATTCCAACTACTGTTTTTGCTTCTCAACTCTGCTATTCTCACAATCATCCGACCTTATTAGCTAAAACAATTAATCGTGTCACACAAACCTGTTGTAAATTCGTTTATTTGTTTAACTTTGAAAAAAAACGAGAATTAATTTAATTAATTAGAAATAGCAATAACGCTGTTAAATACTGCAATCAGTCACTTTATAGAAGGCAAGTAGGCATGCGATGAATGCTCTCCACAACTTTCACATGCTCTGTTAACTTTTCGTTGTGCATCTCAGCAATCAACGTCGATTGTGCAACACTTGGAAAGTTGTAGGTCTTGTTTTGAAAAGATTTCCGTAGCTCTATCCGCAGTCCATCATCTTCCACAATTGAAGTTCTGAACCGGCTATCGAGTGAGCTAAAGCGATTTTCAAGTCTGCAAAAAGTTTGTCGCTTACAGGCTTGTTTGCCTGACAAGGAATTCTCTGTTGATCGTGCTTCAAATTTCTTCTTAGTTATTGGAAACAACCTTGGTAAGGGTTTGGAAATACGCTGCCCGGTAATAGAACTTTGTTGTTAATATTGCAAATAAAGCAATGCATAGCTCAGGGAATCTGCTAACAAACTTTTGTTTTTGTTGTCGAGCAGGTCCGTATTTAGGGAGGTTTACGGGTTCAACACCCTAAAATATAAAAACAAGATTTTAATTTTTATTGATTTACATAAAATCATTTTTATTTAAATCATTATTATTATCATTTGATTTTGAAAAATTACAAAATGATCATTTTCTGGCCTGTTGTCAAGCTATAACAAAAACTCTGGTTGGTTTTTAGATTTTTAATGAATGGTTGGGTGAAGGGCTAAATATTATCAAGATTTATATATGTACCAATAAATAGTTGGCGTAAAACCACAAGAAAGCTGATATCGTTGTTTTAAAATTTTTATTGATATTAAGCAAGTTAAATAATGTTACAATAATTATAGCAATTCGAAATCAGACGAGTTGAAATGTGCCTCCTTCGAGAATGGCGTACAACAGCCTTTCTTTGGTCACCTCCAGGTTGCTGTAATCTGGCAAATAGAACCTGTGAAAGCAAGCCGCAGCAGTTGGTAGAGAAGAATCGGGGTTATCGAGTTTTATTCTTGATATGGTTAGTGGGGGATTCAACTTGGACAAACCGCCGAAGGGCAGACACGATGAGCTGGTCACGAACTTCAGGAACGACTTTTGTTCTTCGTCGTCAAGAGAAGCAAGACACTCGAATAAAAACTGTACCGACTGTGAATTGTCGTGTACGATGTGCGCATGAAGGTCTTCTTTGTTTAATCTCTTGAATTGATCGTGAAAGATCATTCTTTTTATTTCTTCTGGAGAAAACAAATCGATATTCCCACTACGCAGAGTTTGGACAAATCCGTGAATTATGGCAGCAAATTGGTGTTCATTTTCGGATTCAAGTTCAAGCTTGTGATGACATAATTTCTCCAAATACAAGTCGATGTTGTGGGGCGAGAGTAATACCTCACGTCCCTTTTCCATCAGTTCCACACCTGAACCTGGGATGGTGAAGTTAAGGCACAGATCATCGAATGAGCTTCCATCGTCGAAAGTGAGATTGCTAATTAATTCAC
This sequence comes from Whitmania pigra, assembly GCA_021613335.1. Lineage (NCBI taxonomy): Eukaryota > Metazoa > Annelida > Clitellata > Hirudinida > Haemopidae > Whitmania > Whitmania pigra. Next base: position 979,818 of record JAJTWR010000067.1, read on the forward strand.
GCTTCTTCAGTTCGGAAAAACTGATTTCTGATCGGATGGTCTCCATTTTCCTTTTTACTGACAGAAGTTGAGCGAAAATAGATTTCAAAGGCGGGAATGTTTGTGGTAAATTAAAGTAATCTTTTTTTAGGTGAGGATACTTTGATGGCCTCAGTCGTTGAAAGAAGTCGTTAGTTACTGGCATGTCAAGCAAGTGACCATCCAGAATGACCTTTGCCATGACCTGCCCCAGGAATATGAATTCTGCAGTCCCTATGGTTGCTTTCGGCGACTGGCAGTGTTTAACTTTTTTGTCGGATCGTTGTGTTGATTTTAACGACCAGAGAGTATAATCGTTTTTCTGTAACTCTTGGGACAAAATGGAGTAGACTTCCTTCGCCACTCCAGGACCGTTGCCAAGTTCACCTTTGAAGGTGAAATCCCAATAGAAAAATGGCATGGTTTCCCCATACTTTCTGAATATGTTAACAACGTCTCTCAAGACATTGTTTCTTTTCACTGCTATGCTTTTTGGATTTTTTTCTAGCGGTAATGTTTCCCTGAACATATCAAGTCTTAATTCCAGTTTGGCAACGACTGGACATATTTCTACCATCTTTATGAACCACGATAACCTCCCTGCTTCATCATCCAACTCCATTTCCAAAAGAAGGTTAAAAATGTTACTTTCAAAGAAATTTTCGTCAATTATCTTCGTTTCTTCCATAATATCAAACCATTGGTGCCAACTGCTGTTCAGTATGTACAGGGAATGGAGTAGGTTCAGTAATACTATGATATCGCTGTCGTATTTGTCAATATCACAATGGGACTGTTCACCATGAACATTGTGATCGCTGGAGAGTAAAGTGTTCAAAAGTGAAAGAAAATATTCCAGTGTTTCAACAACGAGGTTGACCAAAGTTTTGAAGAGACAACCGCTCCATGCGTACGTGTCTTCATCGCCCGATTCAAATTTTAGGAAAAAACGGAGAAATGCTTTAATATCAGCTGTTGTGTGTCCGTTTTCAGTAGGATTGCACAACAAAGACTGAAGTTTATATAGGACTCCACTCTGAATGAATTGTTGAACGCAAATCGTATTTTCATCGATCATATCTGCTATACATCTCAAAGCCGTAATAGCGTTTTTGCACTGGAACATTTCGCAAGCATCAATCAACAAATTCCATGTAGGGACGCTCATATAAATTTGATTTTCAAATTCCAAATCGACGTAGAGTTTTCTAAGATAATCTACGAATGGGCACACTTTCCCTTTATTTCTCATCAGTATGAATTTGATTCTCAGGAGAATCTGGGGATTCAAGATCCTTTGAAGCCAAGCTGCTGACATTTTTCTACCCAATATGATGAGTAAAGCCATTAAAGTATGAGATTCGTTGCGACAACATGGGTCTAAATGAAATCCAGTGAGGCTTAAAAATTGCTCTAGAAACACATCTTCATTAGCAATTAAGGTCGCACTGCTGGCATAGAAAACCGCTTTGACAACAGCCTTACTAAGAAATGGCACTGAGAAGTCTTTCACACGATGACATACTTCAAACAAGGGCCTAACAATCATTGATATCAATTTATCGACCTGCATCATATCAGTGCAGTAGCTCAAATAATTTTTAGTAAATCTGTAAGTCTTTTCGAGTTCATCTTCAAAGAAATTTGGCATCGGTGGAATAATAGCGCACAGGATAATTGCGTATTTTTCGACATTTTCTTGGTTAAAATCTTTATTTTCGCTTTCATCTGATATGCATTCGGATAGTTCTTTGCCGAAACCATGTTGGAGCCAATTTTCGAGCGACAGTCTTCCAAAAAACTTCTCCAATTCTGCCAAGGGTGCAGTCACGTTGACTTTAATACTTCTTATGATGGTTTTAAGGTCCATTCGTATTGATTCTTTCTTTAAAATACTCTCTAAAAAATAGTTTATGTTCTTAACGCTAATCCAATACGATCACAGCTTTTCGGTAAAGTCTGCTCCACGACCGTCTACAGTTGCCTATATAGCTTACTCGCGGTGGAAAAGATGCTGAATATTAATCTAGAATTAATTAATTTTTGATCTATACATTATTTTTCAATTTTAATGAATCTTGACTTTTTAAAAATAGATTTGTTTACATTCCAAATTATTTGTTTGTTTTTTTTTGTTTTATTAAATGTATCTGATGTAACTTTGATATAACATTATCTTTGTTTACGTTCACGTGCACACATCGTTGATTTCACTTATGTTTTTCAGCGAAGTTATCCATATTTTCCGATTTTCGACAACAGTTAAACGAACTCTTTTAGTTTTAGTTGAATAAATATGTCTGAACTAAAGGGCAAGTCGGAGCGAAAACCGGCCGCGGAATTTTTCGGATTGCGATTGTGTGAATGTTGTTTTAAGAAAAATGAAGAAAGATTGAAGTCGTTGGATGTGTTAGACAAGCAAGAGTTGACCGAAATTAACAAGTAAATTCAGGAATTGAAGACCATTCTGAGGAAGAACGAGGTCTTAGAGGAGCAGAAAGGGGAGATTCATGGGTTAAAGTCCAAGATTGATGATATCACAAAGGACTCCAACAAAAAATGGAATGCCAGCAGGCTATTAGTGTGCTAAAAACAAAGATAGATGTTTGTCAAAGGATTCCCTCAAGAAATTGAATGAACACCAGCAGGCCACAAAGAAATGGTCTATCCTGTTTAAAGAACATGTAGATCTGCTGGTCACCGATTTTGGGGTGGTTCTAAAATCTGTTGTAGCTACAAAGAACACATTTGAGATAAATTCTGTTAGATTAAATTGAAAGAATAATATAAATAATATATAATAGTGGCATATAATTTACCTGAAAATGAATTAAAGTCAAAGGACAAGGCTACAATCCTGAGAATTCTGAAAGAAATGACAGAGATTTGGACAAAAAAATAATTGATGTTTTCAAAATGGGTAAAAGAGGAGATGAAACACAAAGACCTATCCTTGTAAAGTTTGAGAGTCAAAGAATCAAAAACCTAGTCTTAGAGAATAGTTATAGATTAAGGAAAAGTGAAGCTTTCAGGAAGCTATAATTCTAAATCAGGACTTGACCAAAGAGGATAGAAAGATTTGCAGGAAGCTCCTTGATGAAAAAAGAAAGACATTGGTCTTAAAGACGATGTGAGCAAATGGGTGTTCAGAGTGAGAGGTCACTATGGTGATTTCCATGTTGTGACCTACAAGAAACAAAATTTGTAAAAGTGTCCAGCTCAAGAAGTTTAAAGTCAAAGAAAAAGTAAGTTTACAGAGTTATTCATGTTTCTACTATCTAAAGATCCTGATGTTTTCTGTTGTATTGAGACCTGGCTTAATATAGATATTCCTAGCTTTATGTTTTGCCCTCCTGGATATCTGACAGTTAAGTGGGTCCGAGGAACCAGAGGAGGGGGAGTGATGCACTTGGTGAGGACTGTCTCTCCTATGGTTCAGTTGATATTACCACCAGATTTAAACACATTGAATTAGTTTGCATCTACATCTCATGGGGTTGTGTTACCTGGAGATCGCATACTATTGCAGCGGAGTATTTGACATTAGTGCTGTATGAGAATTATGCAGTTGAAAGTATTGATTGTTTACATCACCTCTGCTCTGTTAAATAAACAGTTTGTATCCTTGGGGACTGCAATTAAATGTCTATGAACTGGTCTCAAAACATTGCTCTAAATAATAGAATTTACAATATGTTTCTGGGATTTTTTAATGACTTTGGACTTCATCAATTTACAACTCAAACAAGACATGAAAATATGATTGATTTAGTGTTTTCAAATGACCCTCAGTTTATCACCAGAATAGAAACGTTACGCCCAATTTCAAATAGTGATCACAACGTCATCAGTTTCAGACCAAAATAGCGGCAAAATTGGTTCATTGTGGATTTGTTACTGTAACAAACAACTGTAACTTACATGTCCACATGACATGATGATAAGGTTCGTGTGGTTCGAGTGTGTTGTACGTTAATCGATAACATAGATTAAATTCCAATTCAAACCCTTCATTGTACACATTGCAACTCGGGGAAGGATCAAAAGAAATTAAACGATCAAAGGAACCTTCGTGACTTAATGAGTGTCTGGTAAATTCTCTTTGTGCAGATGGCACATGTTGCTTGTCAATCGATAATTTATATTATAAATACCAACTCGAAAGTCTATGTAAACTAAGGAAGTTGCCGGAATCTTAATAATATTTTAGGCGATAAATCTTCAAACCACTAACTTCGAATTAAATTTGGAATCAGTTATCGGTTAATGTATTCAACTCACAAATATTTTTTTTTAAATACACTGACGGAGCTATTTTGTCGCCGGGCTATTTTCAAGGGGCCATTCTGACGGGATCTTTTCGTCCTGGGCTATTTTGTCACCGGGCTAGATTGGCGGGACTATTTTGTCCTGGGCTGTTATGACGGGTCGCCCTCTTGAGCTCAATGGCCTTTGTTTGTCATGAATGTTACAAAGCGTTCCACTGGGCCATCTATCTCAATACAAGGGTCAGTTTGTCAATGTCGGATGTAGAATCCAAAGAGATGGAGTAGTACTTTGATTTTTTTAACTCGAGAAATGGTTTCTTCGAGGACTTGTTCACCCATAACTGATAAGCTCTTCCATTATTGTAGATGACAGATAGTTTGTATGCCCCTTGCCGCGATTGGCTTGAGTTTCGATATGCTGAACAAGAATGTCCTCGTATTGGGCGATGAGTTCAAGAATGCTCAAAATATTTCCATTACTAGGTGATCCAACCAATTCGTTGTCACCTCTGAATGCTAAACCACAAAAGCTCGGTAGTAAATTTAATGACACTAACTACTCGTTGATTTAATGTAACTGCACTGATTTCCCACTTGACTCTTGTGTCAGCTTGATTCACCCTATTGCTTTTAACATCTTACTTGCCGATTACCCTAAAGATAAAAGAGATTTTTATTTAAATGCTAATAATATGCCAGACATGCTAATATAATATATGCTGATATAATATATGTCAGATTCTTCCAGTGGCATAGCAACCCCTTGGTGTGTCAAACCAGCCTATTCAATCAATCTTGGAATTTCTAGGCAAATTGTTCTCCCAACAACTTGTTCAGAATGATTATTTAGGCAACTACCCAGATAAGTAAAACAAATAATTATTGAAAGAAATACTAATCAAACTCACCGGGATGCTTCCGAATCCAAGTTCTTCAATATAACAACTGCGAATGAACGTAGTTCCAGCGAGTGTATGGAAGCAGAATTCACGAACATTCACGATATGCTTTGATCTCGGAGTAGTTCCATATATACTTTTATTATCAAAAGAAATCACTGGGCCCAAGGAATGGAAATTACCACTGGTCATAACCATTCAAAAAAAAAGACCCACTACAGCAACTGGAAACTATAGACCAATCTCCATTACTTCAATAAGTTGCAGAGTGATGGAACGAATAATAAACAGGGTAAGGAATGGAAATCATTTAACATCTGACTCATCAAAACTTGATAGATGCCAGTCAACATGGTTTTGTCCAGGCAAACGTGCACCCATAATGAACTGCAACTATGAGCATCATTAGTAAAAAATAAAAGCACTTCAAATTATAACAAGCGAAGATGACAATTGGTACGAACAAGTAGATAATTTAGATGACCACCGTTTCTTAGTTTCTCTAAAACATTGCCAACATCAACTACAAAGTTCTTGTTCAAAATTCCATCCTGACTTTCCAGTATCAGTTGATTCATTTCAGTAAAATTCAGAGTATTCATGAAGTCGAGAATTTGATCTGTACTCCAGATTCTTGAGCACGACCCTCCCTTGCAGTTGATGTGTAGAAGCTGAATGAACTTGATAAAATTTTAATGTTAAAATTGAAACAACACTTTCAAAAAATTATTTTACATTAAAATATGGTAATTTATGTGGATCATGCTACTGAATATGTAAATTACTAAAACCGTTAAAAATGGAAATGTTGATATGTTTATCAATTTGCACATAAGTACATGGGAGTTTAAATTTAAAACAATAATTTACGATTAATATGAATGCTATTTAAAGTCTCTAATTAATAAAGTTCTTTAGGTATAAAAGTTTTTTAAACATATTAAGTCTGATCATTGGATAAGTATAACTCATTCATGATTTGAACTCAAATAAAAATTTATTTAAAAGTATTTCAAAACTATAAACAAGTTAAAGCAAATCACCTTCTATTTTAAATTAGCATTTGTCGTGATGTGTTTCTTTCGCTTTGACCTTCAAATTTTTCTTCCACTGTTACTTTCCTCTCCCTTCATCTCCCCAATAACTGACAAGAAATTGGTGGTTGAAAGTGTTCTTCTTCTTATCATTAATTATTAATATAATCGCAACACATCTAACCTTTGCTAAAAAAAAGTTTTCAACATGCTTTTAATTTATCGCTAACAAAACAAAGCGTCTAATTCGTCCACATTGTCTTCACCTTCGACATCAGCCTCAACTTCAGTTTCATCAGCAGCAGCAGCATTATCATCAAAAAGTAAAACTTCATCATCGCTTTCAACTTGTCCTCCATATTCTGATTCCAAATCATACGAGTTTTCTTCGTCAATTCGAAGTGTGATTGTATTTCGAATCCCGTCAGAACTTGGCGAACCGATGGCTTTAGACAAGTTGCTAATAATATGCATCCTGTATGCCATCAGGCAAAGTTTTTCGTCGTTTGACAATTCGTCAATGCGGTTATTTTCAGAAGCCACTTTTGGACTGGATGAACTTTGGTCTGCGGAGTTACTAGTGTGATTTCTTGGATGGTTTAACTCTTGAAAAGACCTCATTTTTCTTGATTCATGATTCTCTTGTCTTGAAGAAATCATCTCCAGATCCATGTTGCCAGACATTTCGTGATCTGAATTATGAACATTTTGAGAGATCCTTTCCAATCGGAAAGGAGATGACATTTCTACGGTTTGTTGGATTTCATGGTTATGGAAATTTACTAATCGAACGGCCGGCATTGTCGTTGACTCTTGGACACTCACTTGTCTAGGAATCTCCTGCGTGGCATACGATCTGTCCACCAAATGGTGTATGAATTGATTTTGAGCCTCTTTTGAGCGCGGGCGCTTTTCGTTAATTTTGTAATTAACATAGTCAACATTGTTTGGAACTGTGTAATATGCTCCATCTGGAACAAATTGACCGTCACGGAACATCGCGGGGTATTGTTGTTGCATAAACACTTCACTTCTATAATTTGGCCCATTTGCGTACATATCGGCAAATACTCTAGCGTATCCATTGGGCATGTGCCCCTCTTCGCTCTTCTTCTTCTTCTTCTGAGGAATTGGTATCCCGCTTCGCTTGTCTTTGGCTCTGCGATTGTTGAACCAAACCTGGACAATGGCGCGTTCGAGATTAAGGAGGTACGCAAGTTCATATTTTTCATTTAACGTCGGATAACTATTGGTTTTGTAAAATTCTTCCAACTTTAGCAATTGGTAATCGTTGAAGATGGTCCTATGAAACTTGGGAAGTTTGTCACCACAAGATGAGTACATTTTTCAGAAGAATATGTGGAAATAATTTAAGATCTTTAAGCAGATCGTATGTAAATTGCTTGCTCTGATTTTATGCCTTGATAAGCAGTGGATCAATTATTAAATCTGCACCAACCAATCGTCTGCGATGTATCAGCGAATGAAGTGATTTTTGAACTTGCCGCCCTTGTCTAAAAAAAGATTCTGAATATAAAAGTAGCGAATTAATCAAGTTTTAATTAAAGTTTTATTAATTGCTAATTAGTATTACTTTTTAATAATTATGTAAATAATTAACTATTTATTTTTGATAGTTTAATTATTTAATTATCAATAATATTCACTAATTTGTTATTGACGGATTTATAGATTAAATTAATAGTTAATTTAACGAAGTAAACGTTTTTATTTATATTCAATGTTGACGATTGATAAGGTACAGTTAGGCATTTTGCTAACTTAGCCATTATAGCAGCGAAATTTATATCTTCTGCAATAAGCCTCAGTCCGACTTGTCAGGTTGATTTGGGGCGACCAGATCAGGCACAGGTTCGCTCATGTTCGGAACTTCCGAAAATAGCATGCAAAATTCTCCCAACTTTTTAATTTCGCCACCCTTTCCAACATACAGAGTGAGGCACCTATTAAAGACTGTACTGTATCCTTTGGTTATTCTACAGATGTCTCCAGGTTGTACGAATTCTCCAAAATCATCCCACAGAGAAGCGTTTATACATCCAGAGCGGTCTGCAACTTTACAGCACCTGACGGTGTGACCATCTCTTGTTTTCGTGGCTTTCGCTATGTCCAGTATTATGAACTGGACGTTCAGATTCTTCATGCCTGTGCGAAGATCTTTAATAAACGTTAAAACTCCTTCATTGTTCGACATGTTAAGGTTTTTAGTTGAGTGATATTGTATTTGTATTTCTTGTTGCGCAATGTTAACGGCTTCAGAGTCGCTGTTCGGTCAACTTCGATTGGGAAGAATCTAAATCTTATACTAATTTAATATATTGCTTGACATATTAATTATGTTTATGAACGTCTCTGTAATAAATTTTTAGTAAGTTTAATTAAATAATTAATAATTTCAATTAAAATTTGTATTAGTTTCTGAAATTTATAAATGTAAAATAAAGAATGTGTGTCCAATGAGTATTGATTGGTTAAAAGAAACTCCACCCAACAAATAAACTTGGCGCAGAAAATGAATAAAAAATCCTAAATCTTAAATTTTTAAATAAACTAATTTAACGAAATTGATTACATACAATTTATAATTACGTTTTATTACTTATATTAATATTATAAATTTTAGCAATTTTAGAAAAAATATATTTCAGCTCGAGCAACGCCGGGGCATAACATCTAGTCCGTTATAAAATGTTAGCAGATAAAATAAATATTAGTTAGATCGCTTAGGAACGCAACGCCTTAAAATAACCTATCTAAATGTATGAAGAAGTTATTAGCGCCTGATTTAGTCAATTTGTGCCATTGGACAGGGGCCTCCTTCAACCAAAAAACCTTTTATTGCTTGTCAGGGGGGCAACTCGCACCTTGGAATGCACCTTCGCCTCCGCCTGGATAAATGCGACCCTAAATGTTACGTCGAGGCTCGACTTATAATTGTATTTTCACGAATACTGGGTACTGTCTCGCAGAATGTTAATAAATCAGAATACGTATTGCGGAGGAAGCGTGCTTACATTTTGATGATGTGACGTCATTGCAGTCGAAGTTTTATTATAATTTATTTATTTACTGAGGCAAATTTTCATAATTTGTGATAATGTAATATTTTCAAATTTAAACAAAACCAAATCATAGCACACGAGAGTGTTTGAATTGAATAGTGAAAAAATTCGAAATCAGCTCATTAGCATTGTTCTATCCAGGCCTCATTCAGTCAGCCTAATTCGCTTCATTAGTATTCTCCGTGGCTCTGCTCATCAATATTCAATGGTCTCTATCTGGCAGATGATCAGTTGATCAACCAGTATGGGGTCAACCATTTGAATGCTGAGGAACCTCCCCGATAAAGGAATGACGCATGGCAGTTCTAGCTCCTGCATCTGGTAGATCGAAAGTAAATAATTACGAATGTTAATGATAATATGCTAATAACATGGTGATAATATGCTAATAACATGGTAATAATATGGTAATAATATGTTAACAATGTTGTAAGAACTTAAATAACAATATAGAAGCTACGTGCAGCACTGTCTGGAGTATTTGATCTTCAGATCTTCAAGAACTTTAATGGCTGCAAAGGAGGTGCTACCGGTGATGATGATGATGCCAGTGTGGTATTAGTTAAAATAATGCCTATAACAACATCGATAAAAACATTAAAATAATAATAATAATAATAATAATAATAATAATAATATTATTATTAATAATAATGATATGATACGATAATTGTAGCAACAATAACATCATCCCCGTGGTCGTTGTTGTTGATGATGATGATGATGAAACGATCAAGAACAAACCCTCGAATAGTATTCTGTGGAGTCGTCGGTGAAGTAGCAGAAGGAGTTCTTTTCGAATTCTTCACCTTCACCCCTGTCCTCGAAGTTATTGCCCACCCTGATGTTTGATGCATGCAGGATGCCTACATGTGATGGATGGATGGATGGATGGATGGATGGGTGGATGAATGATGAAAATGTTAAAACCCCCCTTAAACAGCACAGACTTTACCACCTTTCAATTTTTATCCAATACTCAAAAAGTACAATCATGCCAGCATGCATAAACAGACTATATTGACAGCCATACATTGTGAGAGAAGGTTGGATTTCAGCTGACCTTTAACCTTTAACCCTTTGATGTTCTTTTCCGTGCCGAGGTCGACGAGGAACCATTCCCTGAAGCCGAACCCTGATTTGTAGCACGTTGCAGGATTTCCATCCAGGGCCAGTTCTGGACTAAATTCGTTAAACTGGGTTCTGCTGTACGCCGTTACATTTGTTCCTGGAACAATCAATCAATCTATGAAGAAACGCCACTCATTCGGATTAAAAATCGCACCAATTAAAGATAAAATTAATTCAACGACGCTTGGCAACTCAAGTCTTGGAATTATTTCATTCCAAATTCACCGGTATTCAATATGCCGTCATCTTCCTCACCGTCATCATCATCATCGTCGTCGCCTTTACCGTCATCGTCATCATTATCACCACTAAGATCATCATCATACCAGTGGTAGGTGCTCCAGAAGCCGAATCCATCGCCATCATCATCACCATCACCACGGCCATGGTCGTCATAGTAACAAGCGATGTCATCGCCGTTATCGGTAATCTACGATAATGATGATGATGATGATAATGGTGATAATGATAATAACGTTTATGCTGGCTGTTACTAGTTGGCATAACAGTTAATTGCTATTCATGATTTAACGCATAATTAGACTTACTTAATCTTAATTGTACAATTAATGTTGTTAATTGATGTTCAAATTATGGCAGCAAAGTGTAGAATTATTCAAACTGAATATGATAATGATTTAACGAGTGAACCATCCGCCCATCTAATCAACCATCAATCCGTCCATCCAAACAATCATCAATCACTCCTTCCCGTCGTGGTAATCAGCGCTTAGAAATAAATTCGTTAATTTGTTAACCTTCGTTTAACTTGAATTATCTTCTTAACCAACTAAATTAAATTAAAATCAAGTTGTTGACTGTTATCCAATCAACCTATTTCAATCAATGATTTTCAATCAGTTGCTCATTCAATCAACAGAGCAAAAAATATCCAAATAATTGACAGAAAACAGAAATTCTCAAGTTCTAAAAATGGAAACGTCCACTAACCTGGGCAGCGTAGTGTGAGTGCCGGGTGAGTATTTGACGCCCCTTTGTTGTTGTTGTTTACATTCGTAACCATTGGAGACGATTTTATTTCAAGAATTACGGCTGTGGCTTTGAGATTAAAATCGTTGGAGAGACTTGTTTTCATGGCTTTCAACGAAAGTGGCGGCGGTGGTGGTGATGGTGATAGTGGAGGAATGTGATAGGAATGATGATGATGATTGTTGTGGTAGGAATGATGATGATGATTGTTGTGGTAGGGATGGTGATGATTGTTGTGGTAGGAATGATGATGATTGTTGTGGTAGGGATGGTGATGACGATGAAGGTTATGCTAGTGGTGATGGTGGTGGTATCGTTCATGACGATATTTATAAGTTATCGTTACAATTGTTATTATGGCCTTAAACGTATTACATCATCATCATCGTCATCATCATCATCATCATCATCATCATCATCATCATCATCATCATCATCATCATCATCATCATCATCATCATCATCATCATCATCATCATCATCATCATCATCATCATCATCATCATCATCATCATCATCATCATCATCATCATCATCATCATCATCATCATCATCATCATCATCATCATCATCATCATCATCATCATCATCATCATCATCATCATCATCATCATCATCATCATCATCATCATCATCATCATCATCATCATATCATCATCATCATCATCAATCATCATCATCATCATCGTGACGTCTGCGAGAGCAGGAAAGCTTATATCACAAGCTTGACAACGCCTGCATGATTGGTCCTTTATCTCGATGACGTCACGACAAAAGATAATCACTGTATGGCGGACACCTAACAGGTCAATACTTCCGGTTGTTTTAAATATTCGTTCTACAATACACTACACCTGGTCACGGGGACATACCCGGATCGATACAGGTACGTACCGTCAAATTAGGCTCCAGTTCAAATACCATAACAGGTTTCCTGAATATAAGAGGAGAATTATTAGTAAATTACAAAAAAAACTTTAGCTCTTAATTTGTATTGTTTGTATTCGTATTGATCCAGAGTGTAACAATTAATTACATATTCAAATACAATTACATATTGATATATCAGAAAAGGAATTTGGAAACTCCGGTTCTCTTGTGCTTAAATGTGTCCCACTACAGGTGTCTAAATTTAGCGCCTTTCTTGCCGTTAGGCAGGTGAGTGGCTCAAAAAGTCATTGTTTTAAAGAGAGAAAAATTCCATTGCGAGGATGACGACGATGACGATGATGACGAGGATGACGACGATGACGATGATGATGATGGTAGTTATCAATGGTTATCAATTACATTTGCAATAATGATGTTGGTTTTATTATTGTAATATTATGCTAATGATAATGATAATGTTGTATATATATATATTATAATTATTATAATTTTATTTATTTTGATAATGATAATATTATGTGTATTAATTTAAATGGTAATTGTTCAAAATCATAATCATCACCAGTCGATAACAGGAGCAGCAACAGCACCACAACGACCTCCATTTGTATGCTGGAGGAGGCGTCGCCTGTTGTCATGACGATAAATGGTTATTGGGACTTGTCATTTCATGTCTTTATCGTCTTAAAAACCTGTTTATACATTCCATATGGTGATGATGATGATGATAAAGGTGATGATGACGACGACGACGATGATGACGATGATGACGCAGACGATGCTGATGATGATGATGATGATGATGATGATGACGGCATTAAATTTTTGTAAAGATGAAAATGATAGTAAAATCGTCTAATGATACCTTTACCAGTGACATCTGGGGAATGTTTTAAAAATGATGTAACAAAGTCACTTGATTTGTGGTTTGATTGTTATTGTTATGATTTATTATATGCTGCCGTTTTTGTTGTTATAGTTGCGCATGTGACGGTGAGTCGTTGTCATGATTATTAATTAATGCGTTTTCAGTTGTTTTTTGGAATTTGGTGGCCTTAAGTCCGCAGTGATGATTATGATGATGATCATTGTTAGCCATCTCACCACCAACATTAGCCGTCAGCATCGTCATCATCATCCATCTCTCTTTCTCGGCCACAAAAAATTTAGAACATATGAGACAAGCAGAAAATAACCCGGCCGAACTTTAAACCTTGACCTTTGCACTTGCACGGCATCTGTTCGTCGTCATCTCCACTCAGGAAAAAAACGTCATGACTTCTGAAGCGCCACACCAGACAAACAAGTTCCTGCTTTCAGAAAGGAATTCATCCCCTCATATGAAGGAGGAAAGGGTGGCCAGAGCAGAGGGGTATAAGGGGTTCGGGTATTGGTTCCCCTTTTACTGGTGTTATACTATATGAATGCGTTATAATTATTTTGATCTATAAATGTTCTTTATGTTACACGTTACTGTCATCTTATATGAATAATTAAGAATATTTTTAATTATGTAATTGTTAGTTTATACTATATTGTATTTGTTATGATTATTTTCAAATAACACAGCAACAAAATTATTGAATTATTATTATTATCAACACAGCAATAACATTATTACAATTATTATTATCAAGAGATGGGCTATTTTTAGAATCTAATCATGCTAATCACACTAAGTAATTATTAATAATAATTATCATGCGTAAAAACCTTCAACCTGCAACAGATGGTATGTAATTTGTATGCTGATGATGATGCTTAATAATATTATTACAATATTTTTCTTTAATAGAATAGTATTCATAATCAAACATTAGCACTATTAATATTATTTATTAAGTAATTATTTTAAATAACATGAACAACATAGTTTATTTCAATAATTAATAATAATTTAATAATTAATAATATACAAACACCATGGGTTCAAATCTTCAATGAGAGATCGGAGAGACAATGATTATTAGAGAGAGATAAACAGGAGAGATGATGACGAACGTGAGAGGCTGACATATCAACTAATCATGTGCCGTATGCAAATTAGCAGATCAGCTACAAAACGTAAAATGCCAGCTCTCGAAAACACTTCCTAGACTAGCATTTTGTTTGTTTAGAGAAATTGTGAGAAATTATGTTCGAAATAATTATTAACCTCTATGCCACTAATTATAATTTTAGCACGTTCCTGAAACGATAATAATTCATTTCGACCCTAGGAAACTCCGGGACATTTAAGAGACTGTTTCGTGTACGAAAAGCACTGATGTTTGTCCACGAGATTCCATAATAAGTCCTTGCTTTGGAAAGCATTTATTTCTTTAAGTAAGAAGTTGGTTTTCGATTTCTAGTTTAGAGAAGTTTTGAAGGAGAAACGTAAGGTAAATATATTTTATTGGTGCCATTGTTGCCTGTTGTTGTTGTTGTTGTTGTTGATGTTTGATGTCGCCATGGAGACGATTTAATTATTGATTAATGGAATCGCTCTAATTGCTATTGTTGCTTTAATGAACATTTAATTGTTACTTTTTTGGGATATTATAAGTGGTGATATTATAATGGTGGTGATGATGTTATATTAATATTAATAATATAATAATATATGAATGTTAATAATGTTAATGTTGTAATAATAATAATAATAACAATAGTTAATTAACTTTTTGAGACAAAAATTATCGTCGTATTAGATTCACACAAGGCTCGTTCTCAGGCAAGAATTAATGTAATTACCTTTGCTATTAATATTGTACAATGGTATGCTTTTACATAACTAATGTGTCAATGGTGACTATGGTAATGACGATGACGATGATGATGATGACGATGATGATGATGATGACGATGGTGATAATGACGTTGCTATGATGAAAAGAAGTTGCAATAAATACAAAATCTAACCTAGTTTTTATAATAAATTTACATAATTAATTTAAAATACTTGTCCAGGATTAATTGCTTTCTGTGTCCTTCGCAGATTTTTATGAACAGATAGCAATTAAATTACGGCCATATTAATAATAAATACATAAATGCGATAATAATAATAATAAATGAGATAATTGGTAATATTCATTAACACATTCTAATAATTAGTTACATAATTGTGACGTAATGACTAATTATAAAAACAACTTATACTAGTGGTCTCGACAGTTCCATTGGAAAAATGGCACTATAATTAAAGTGGTCTGATAATTGAGGTGTTATTATTATATTTATTATTATTATTATAAGTATTATTTATTTATTTATTTATTTATTACCATCACATCTAGCTTAGAAAAGATGAAGTCCTGCTTTGATTTCTGCTGCCCTTGTTTTCGATGGTGCAGAGAAAAGGATGGGGTGAGTGGTAATGATGATAATGATGACGATGGTGGTCAAGAGGATTAGGGTGATTGTGGTGGTGAGGATGGAGATGATGATAACGATTTTTATTAAGAGGATGGTGATGAAATTTATTGTAATTTTTAAAACTTTAAATTAATTGTTAATGTCCTCATTACAATCGTCATTGTTATTATTATTATTAATATTATTTTTATTATTAATTTAATTTATTATTATTTTATTAGTCGCTTGAGGAGAGAGAGCCACTGGTGAGAAGGAGTGTGTCACATGACAAAATCAAGGAGAAGTTTCAGACCTTCCGAAAGAATGTACTTGAAAACTCGTTGAAGGGTAAGAACTCATTTATCATCGTCATCACCATCGTCGTCGTCGTCGTCATCATCAACATCATCAGCTTTATCAACACCATTATCGTTATCGATGCTCTATTAATAGACTACGATCTGGCTAAAGAGGACATCAGGGATGTGACCTTGATGCTGCCACCAACTGGTATCGGTAACGTGGATGCACAACTTTCAGTGAGTAGTGATGACATTTGATGATGATGGTGATGATGATAATGATGATGGTGGTGGTGATGATGATGAAGATGGTGATGATTGCGGAATAACAACCAGATAAAAGTTTTTTTCTTCGGCTGATTTGACCAATAGATGCAGGAACTCTCTTAATCATTTACCTATAACCTTGAATAATCTTTATGCGCATTTTATCTTTAAAAATCACTTGACCCCCACACCCACCACCCGCAGGGCTACGCCACCCTATACAACGACCATTTGGAAAGATGGAAAAACCTAAAAAAACTTCTCAACGACTTCAAGAAGACGCCATCCATCGCCGAAAAGTCTCGGGATCCGATGACTTTCAGAAGCGCCCTCGTCACCTTCCACAAAATATGCGGTTATTATAATTTATGTAATTGTTGATGAGATTAATCTAACTTGTTTTTGTTGTTCGCGTTGTTGGTGGTAATGTCTTATTATTATTATAATTATTATTGTAGTTATTATTATTATTATTATTATTATTATTCTTATTATTATTATTATTATTATTATTATTATTATTATTATTTTTATTATTTTTATTATTATTATTATTTTTATTATTATTATTATTATTATTATTATTATTATTATTATTATTATTATTATTATTATTATTATTATTATTATTATTATTATTATTATTATTATTATTATTATTATTATTATCAACATAATCATTATTTTCATTATTGTTGTTGTTAATATCACCATCATCTTCATTATCATTTGATATTTTAACCATCAATTATCCAGACGATATAAAGAGCACAAATAGCGACCTGCACATTCGCGCGGTTTCCGAATTCTGTTTCTTAGTCGACTACAAGCCGGCTAGCGACGCCGAGGACAAAAGTCAACAGTATGCCGCAATCTTGATTTTTAACCAGGTTTGAACGTCGATGTTTGACTTTGGTAATAATAAAAATAATTAAAATAAATAGAAATAATTAGTGCCCGACCGATAATCGTATCGTGTATCTTATCCGTTTATGATGTTCTCAGTATCGGTAAATATCGGTATCTGCGCATAAAAGATCGTCGATACCGATATTTAGGGTAAGATGAAAAAAAAAGCCGTTAAAAAGCCAAGACTTTAGAAACTTGTTAAAAATTACTTGCGTTCCTCTTATGCGTCTTCCGATGTTAGAATGTTTATTGTGAATGTTTAAGTTATAATTACACTGAACCTAAGAAATGCTTTGTCGACAATGAGTCGTTAGCTAAGACTATTGTGGGAATATTTCACAATAATTGCTACTGACCATTCAAAAATGACTTGTAATGAGTGTGGAAAGCGGGTATCACGTGGAGGTTCGTCAGCATCAACTTACAGTACCTCCAATCTCGCCAATCATTTGCAATCTCGTCATCACCCTATTTCCTTAAAGAATGTGGATTAGAGTAAAGTAGAGAAGAAAGCTGCAGGAATCACTACTGTAGTGACATCATCAGACACAAGTTCAAAGCAGCATACTAATGACCAAGCTTTTGATAAAACAAAATTATTGGACTTAAATGAAAAACAAATCAATAATAATTAACACACTGAGATACAGGCTGATTGGAGAGTTCATTGCAATCGATGGCACGCCATTCGAAGTGGCTGACGGTAAAATACTCCAGTGAATTCTAAAAGCCCTGGAACATAGATATAAGTTGCCAAGTTCAAAATATTTCAGAACCTCACTCATTCCAACTATTTACCAAGTACTAGTTGCCAAGGTAGCTGAGAGCATTACACGTGATAAAGGGGTTGACTTTGTAAGTTTCGCAACTCATGTCTGGACTACTCACTGCATTACTCATAGATTCACTACTCAGTCTGACTGCCCACTGGCTGGATGGAGATTTCAAAAGATATTTTGTGCAATGCTACATACCTGTCACATGATACGTTTGCATACCACCGTTCATATTGCATATTTGTTAGAAAAGATGGTGAAAAACTGGGAATTATTATGTTTATTTGTAAAGCGTAAGCGTCGGGGGCGCCCAACCATTTGCATACCTCCCCATCCAAGGGGCACTTTGTGGCGGTGCAAGCTGGGTTTTCATGGGTACTTTGAGTTATTTGTTAAGTCATGATTTTAATTTTATAAGCTATCTTATAGAGAAAATAATAAAATATCGGTATCGGCCAATATTTCATTCGTAAAATATCGGTATCGGGATATCGGTAAAAAGCCATATCGGTCGGGCACTGGAAATACTAATAACGATGTTGAATAGAAACAATATTAAAACAATAATTAAGCACTAATACAAGACCTTAGTAATAAAACTGCAATTAAATTATTTATTTATTTGAAATAATGCAGAAACTCTGTATTTATTATTGAAGATTAACAGGGACCTCAGAGAGTTCATAGAGAGAGGTCCAAGTTTGGCAAGACTTTTGAAGTCGATTGCTGGTGGTGTAAGGTGAACTTTATACTTTTTTCTGAACTTTAGGGCTCAAATGGTAAAGATCCTGGCCCACTAGAACATCGTGATACATTCATGGCCCTAACATACCGATTACATCAAATATTACATAGTATAAGGGTTTAATTAGTTTAAATTCTTCTAATTAGTTGACTGGTCATCAAATATTTATCAGTTTGAAAACTTGGTGATAATCTAATTAATGAAATTATAAGCAATACAAAAACCTAATTTTAATTTAAGAAAACCTGTCGTTGCTATTATTTTTATCACCGTCACTATTATTATTATTACTATTTTAATAACCATTAAAATCTACAACCTCAATTACTCCATAATTTGACAGATTTCAAGAAGCCATCACTGTTAAGGAAACGGTCCAACCAAGTCAAGAAACAGAGGACGACGAAGTCAGTGACGAGGCGGAAGATGAAGAAGAACAAGAAGAACGAGATGAGGGTGAGGCCGAATCTCCCGACCAGCCTACCGGGAAAGAACCCACTACCCATGAACCACAAGTACCTGCCACTAACGAGGACACCCATGTGGGGATTTGTGCTGAAAGAGAAAATCTTGACCTAAGTATCTTTAGCGTCTCGCTTAACACAGAAGACAAAGACAGAGTGATGAGAAGGTACAAGCACAACCTGGAGATGCTTGGCAGAGGCTCCACCATAGTGGAGGTGCTGGATCTGGCGGCCAAGTCCCTCTGGCAGAACATCCACGACGAACTGGCAGATAAGGACTCTTGACTTTCAGAACCAATGCTTTGAAAGATACTAATTCACAGTATTACGCGCCCATACCACAGATACTATATCTCAATCCTCACTATTATTACAATTATTATTATTATTATTATTATTATTATTATTATCACTATTACTATTATTATTATCATTTCATCAGCATTATTGCCGTTGTCGTCACTGAAAACGGCATTACATTCTGCCCGCTACCACACGCACGGCTTGGAAAGCTTGGCTTGCCGTTGAGCACTTCGTAAAAAACTTCAATTCTGGTCTTCAAATCATTCACGAAGAAAACCATTGAATGTACATTGATATTAAACATAATAAACATAATAAAATAATTGTTATTATAACAGAAACAATTACTACAAATTATAACAAAAATAGTAGTAGTTATTATTATTATTATAATTATTACAATTAGCAGGTGAGCGTAACGATCAATGTGGAGTAAAAGGGTTCGTCGGATCTCAGGTGACAAATCACGTGCACTCGAACAGATCCATGCACCTGAATAGGTGTAAAATGAGGGCCACAGATGTTAGCCACCTGGAGGTGAATTGGGTGACAACCAGCATCGGAAGGATAATGAGTGCACGGACTCAAAGGCTCAACCTTCAGACCCTCATGCGCACCCTATGGTTTAGCCAGATTCCAAGCGCACGAAAAAAAATGGCACTGCATAAAGACCAATCATCGTCATTACTATATTACAATGATAATTTTATTATAATGTCACGTTGTAATAATAATAATAATAATAATAATAATAATAATAATAATAATAATAATAAAAGTGTTACAACAATCTAATTGTCTCTAAAAAAAAATAGTCGTGCGTTTAGAAGAGCAAGTGAATTATTAGCCGCTGGCGAACGAATTTATATACATTGCATTGTATACAACCAATACACACAAGGGCGTACAACCGAATTTGCATCTCAAGATCATGTCAGCCGATCATGCCCTCTCATGACCTTGGGAAATTCCGAAGGGTTGAAGGGGTTGATAAGAAGTAGGCCGACGACAATTGCGCAATCGAATGACTAGTTGGTTTGAATACTTTGCTCTTCTGTTTGCTTAATACTGATAAATTTCTGCCGCCAATAATCCTTTTCTGACTCTTATTTTTCACCGCGATGTGTTGAAAACAACCAATGAGAAGAGGGGTATGTTTGAACCCCTGCAGACGATCCTGGGGGATCCTCCGTCGTCAAGGTGAGTCGTCGGTCCATTTTCCATCCGCTTTGCTCTTTTCCTTTTTGTCTTCTTTGGTCGGAGAAGTGCTATTGGAACAATCTGCCAATTCCGGACCGGGATTCTTCTCCCTGAGGACAGAAGAACTGATGACGTTGGAGTTGACGTCCGTCGCGGGTGGAGTGTCTTGACGTTCTGTCTTGATCGGTGTAATCGTGGGCGTCTTTCTCGATTCGCTCGGTCCGTCCTTGTCGGCCTTTTGCTGTCTGTTCGGCACGAGGAAGGGATTCCTGGCCACCAAAAAGTTTGGTACCATGGACCACGGAGGCAGACTGTCCGCAGGATGTAAGAGGTTCCTTGTACCGTGAGGGAATGCCTTGACCGGATCTCCTGATCTTTCTTGGACCTGTCGACAGACCTTGTGGTGGGATTCCCAATCTTTGTGTTGACAAAAGAGGCCGCAGTATCTCGCCTCGTTGCAACCACTGCACGTTTCGCTGGCCAATCTTCCGCAGTTCCAACAATTCTGTGGAGATTTTCAGAATTAAATAAATTAGTTACTAATTAATTAGGTAAGTTTTGTTGATTTTTTTTAATAATCTGACGACTTATTTGAAAGATAAATAAAAGGCAACTCTGAACCTCGTTGGATTCTTCCTGCCTATTCAAAACGTCCAAGATCTCCTGCTTGGCTTGCTTTCGGGCATCTTCGATGACCCTTTCGAGCCTCATCCTCTCATTGGCCACTGTCAGGGAAGCCTTGGCCTCTGCCGCAGCAACTGCCCTCTGCATCTCGATGAGAGCCTGTTGCTTTACTTCATTGACAACTTTTTCTGTATCGAATGACAGTTGATTTATTAATTTATGTTTTAATAATGCTTTTATATTTGTTATGTAATCATTATAATATGTAATCATTAGATTTGTTGCCTGTCTTTGTCATGTTTCACAGCAGTGAAATTGAGGTTTGGTCTTGCAACATACTATAATGGACTGAGGTTTTTAGTGACAACACTTTACAACACATATTTTCCACATTTTTGTACGGAGTACCTGGCGAAGTGACGGGCACAATCCAATTCGCGAAAAAAAGTTTTTCACTATTTTCCAAAGTTAAGGTTAAGGTTAGTGATAGGAATAGGGTTGGATTTAAGTCTACTGATAAGTGTAGAGCTATGGCTTGGGTTAGGGGAGTGGTGAAAACATTTGGCATCCTCCCATGTGTTGCCTTTGCCCGTCACTTGGCCAACATTTTTGTAAGATGTACTTGCAAAAAGCCCGTTGTTGGCTATAATTACCAGTTTTTATTTTGACATCCATCTTTTGCAGATAGTCTTCCGAACTGTGTCTCTGTTCAGTCACGTCTTTCAGGACGTGGGCAGTTATCCCTTCGAAGTCCTGTCTCGTCTGAGCTTTCAATGAGGCCATTTTCTGGCTGCACTTGTCGGCCACGTTTAACAATGTTAGGAGAAGCTGAAAATAAATGAAAATAAATATAGAAGTAATTATAATGGAAAGGATATAAATATAAAAAAATGAACGTGATTGTAATAAACTTATATAATAAAGTATAATTATATACTTTTTATATTTATATTTATATTTTTAACAATTAATTAATACCTGTGTTGAAACTGACTCTGTGGTACATTGTAATTAATTTTGGAAAGTTAATAAAGCTTAATGAGATACAAATTAGGAGAAAAATTAAGATCATTCAGTCCTTCA
The DNA here is from genome assembly GCA_021613335.1 of Whitmania pigra. NCBI lineage: Eukaryota > Metazoa > Annelida > Clitellata > Hirudinida > Haemopidae > Whitmania > Whitmania pigra. The sequence continues at coordinate 1,002,141 of JAJTWR010000067.1, forward strand.
GGCAGGGTGAGATGAAACATGACTATCTGTGTCTAGATCAGGATAGATGAAAGATAAGGATTGATGACCACGGAAAGACATCGCACGCACACACATGATTAATCACGCACATTTACGATCACCCTCGCACATCCACACATACAACAAGACCTGTTGCAAGGGCAAGACAGGCCTTGATCTCGAGATATTATGTTTCAAAATTATTGCCTCCTTTTATGAATCACACTTCACATCAGTGGAGGTCTCAAATCAATCACGATGAAGGCAATTCAGAAGAGCATATTAATTATTATTTATTATTATAAATATTTCATTATTATCATTATTATTATCATTTCATTAATGTTGTTATTATTATATTAAATTACTTCATTACAGTTTATTATTAACCAATTAGCAAATAAATCAGATATATTAACTAAACATAATTAATTATATGTTAATTAATGCATTACTATTAATGTGCAATCATCAGCTTCATCATCATCATCTGGCAACCACAAAAACCAATCATTACTCAGGCTGGTCAGATGAAATGAGTTAACACAGAATATTTGGCGCCAAAGCATATGATTTCCGGCAGGTGTCTGATAAGATATACATTGTATAATACAACCTTATTCGTACTAAAGACCATCCATTGTCCAGCTAGAATAATAAGAGTCTATAACAAGTAGAATTGGATAAATATCATACAATACTATTAGCAGATCATATTACAATTAATATTGTAATAATAATAATAATAATAATAATAACAATAAACATAAAGTATTAACAACAGTAACGACTTGTAACTATGTCAACGACATTACATAGTGAGAGCAACATCAGTGACCAAAATTAGTTCCTTGAAATTCCCATCACGGATTGATAGCAACACACTCAATTTAAGCGACCAGATGCACCTCTATCCAGATGTCCAGAGATCAAGTGGCAGATAACCCGCACAGAGACAAACGAAGGAGCATACACAGGAACAAATACATGGGCAGACTCAAGATACAGACACAGAGGCAGGGACGGAAGCAGGGGTATTCACAAGGACAGACACATTGACAGACAGACACGAGAACATAAAGAAGGAGAGAAGTGGATATAATAAAAAATAAATGAATATACAGAAAAAAAGGAGAGAGAAATAAAAATCCATTGAACTATTCTATTTGATAAGATCAAGGAGAAAAGATGACTCACATTCTCGATCTGACTTGATCTCTCTTCGAATCTTTCCCAAGCACTGCTCAGCATGACATTGAAACTTGGAGCGGCTGAGGATTATTTATTGAACACAACTGACTGACTGCTCGCGTACTATTTTCTCATGTACTTAATGTACTTGTACTTAGAGATTCGCGCGATTGGCGTACAGATGAAAGGCATGAAGTACATGATTGATTGTGATTAAATAATATAAATTTAAAATAATTCAATTTATAATAACTGATATTATCCGATATTAAATAAGACAATTTAAATTCACTTTATAATATTTATGTTAATAGTAATAATGTATTTTATTCTGTATTATTCTGTATTATTCTTACTAATACTCATATCATACATTAAACTCATTAATCGCATTACGCTTACCAATAACTTATTATCCCTAATTTCAGCCTCACCTCTTTGTTCATTGGACGAATCGATGACCTTTTGAGGTTTGTAGAGATCAGATCGCAGGGATGCGATGGTGGATTCGGATGATGACGTCAGCATGAGGGGGGCATGAGGGCTGCTGGAGCGTCGCTTTTTGAATGGGTGTCTTGAAAATGACATCAGCGACGATGATGACGACGACGATGACGATGATAGCGCAGAAGATGAAGAATGTGGACTGTAGAGGAAGAAGCTCATGTTTCAGATTGAAAATTTAAGACTGCAATTAATTAGTTAACTGATGATAAATCAGTTCCCTAACAGTTGGTTAGCCAACTAATGATTAATTAGCCAACTAATGAATATTCAGTACAAAAAACGGGCAGCTACGAAAGCACAAGAAACTACTGAATTAAAAAAATTCCTCTTTCAACCTCCTATCGGGACTCGTTCTCTTTCCATTTCCGTTGACCTCCCTCTGAACGTAATGACCCTTCTCCATGTCCATCCGGATGAGATCACCTGGAAATCCGTTGCTGATCAGCGATCCATTGGACAGGTTGAGGGCCCCATTGAATGGAATGAGGAGTGGTGGAAGTTCGGTCAATGGCGGGGGAAGAAAATGATGACGATTGGGCAGGGAGATCCCGAAGCCGGGAATGCCAGCATTGCCACCGTTCTTCGGAGGATTTGATGGATTGAGGAAACTATTGGGTGAGTATCTGCTGTGTTGTATGAGCTCCATCTGTAGCAGGGGTAGATTGGCCTGTGTGAATGAATAGTAAAATATAATAACAGAAATAAAACAATATAATATATTCAATGATAATAATAATAATAATAATAATAATAATAATAATATAATAATAATAATAATAGGAATAATAATAATAGTAGTAAAAATAATGATATTATTATTAGTAGTAATAAAAAAAGCTACACAGGAACAAGAGGACATTGTCTCAAACTTAAGCAAAGTAATTATTCTATAGACAGAGTTAAATTCTCCTTTTGTAATAGAATTGTAAAGCCATGGAACGCATTGGCGGGTGACATCGTTAAATCAACCACGGTCTCCCGTTTCAACTCAATAATACGTGACTTAGACTTCAGTCAATTCTTAAATTACATTTAATTTATTTTACATTTAATCTATTTTCTGCCCCTGTACACACCAGTCGATGTTTTTTGTTTTTTTTTTCGCAATTGTGTTAGTGGTCCAATTGGGCCCTTGAATTGTATCTAATAAAATAACAAATAAAACAAAAAATTAATAATAATAGAAATAAGAAGAAATCAAACTAGAAATAAAATCAGTGCAATGAAAGAGAACATTTTAACAGAAAAGCACATTTTGCTAATCCCAATAGACATAAATCATTCTGAGGTAACGCGATATCGGGTATCTTTTATATCGTCATCATCGTCATCATCATGAGCAGCAACAGTAGCAACACCATCAATACTATAACCATCACCACTAGATCTAAAATCATCATCTTGATAACCACTTGTACCGGCATTCCTTCTAGGTCTATCATTGTCTCCTTTCCTTACGACGAGGGAGGCAGATGATTAATGAAAGCCAAAGATACGGTCAGAATGAGTAGAAGATTGAACCCGCAGATATCGATTCAATCCTGGTAATGTATTATACGACCAACGACAACAACATCGACTACTACAACAACAGCTATTATAACAACAACGACGACGACAAGAAACGAACTGAGGAAGGAGCGTTAACTAATGAAATAGTCGAAGATACAATCCAACTTCCATTGCCACAGCCGTGAATGACACGGGACTGGAATTTCCAACCCTATCCCCCTCTCCATAGTAGCCCTATATCCATCAACTTCGACAATTCCAACTTTTAGTCCATTATATTTCTACCTTTTTCTTCTTCCACTTCTTGTACCTTTGGATGTATTTCTGTTAGTCTGTGTGTTTCCATCTCTCTTCGTCACTGCACGACACTGTAACCTCCAATTGTACGAACAGCCAAGTTCCTGGACAACATCTGGTTGGGGCAAATGGTGATCTCATCATTTGCCAGGTGCTGATTTTTTTTCTGATTTTATTGTTTTTTTTAACGATGCAGGGCCATCGATCCATAGTTTTTAGGGGTTTGTTTTAAAATGAATGAGCAACTATCGCCATCATCACTCGTCATCATCATCATCACTGTCGTCGTCATTAACATTTGTAATCACATAGCGACTTCATAATCGTCGTTAGCACCATCTGCTTTCGTTTTCACGCACATGGCCACATCAGAAACAGGCTCATCTGTTCGTTATCATCATCATCGCCAGCCTCATCATCATCACGACGTTCACCTAAAAATGACAATTATGAATGATGATGATGATGATGATGCTGATGATGATGATGATGATGATGATGGTGATGATGATGATGATGATGATGACGATGATGATGATGATGATGATGATGATGATGATGATGATGATGATGATGATGATGATAGTAACAATTGGTAACAGCGCAGCAACCTAAAAAAAAACGATCCGGCACACCTGCCAGGTGGGACTCATCATCATCATCATCATCAGTATCAGCAGCTTCATTCTCATCGAATTCATCATCAATATTTCATCGTCATCACCGGCCGGTATCGAAAACTGTCAGAAGGGCCGATGAAGAAAAAAAGTAGCGATGTAAACAGTCATAAAATGCCGATTGTGCATTGGGGCGTGTCAAGAGTAATGAACCTCCAACATACGGCTTAAGGCTGTGCACGAGCCATTAGCAGGTCAGGTGTTGAGCGGTCGTTAAACCAAAATGTCTATAAAGTGAGTAGTGGCTTTCAAAAAAAAATTATAATTAAAAATTACAATTAATTATGCTAATGCTAACGCTATTGTACCTCATTTATTTAGCGCCGTAAGCCTAACGTCAGAGGCTCGTGTTAAATAAAAGTCGGTTAAGTAAATAGGTGATTAGGATGATGCTAACACAATGGGGCCCACACCCGTGATGCCCTCTCGATGGTTATGTGGGAGAACCAGCGCCAGAGACTTTTTTTTTTGTTTTAAATTTATATAGCGCTTCTTCCCAAGTTCGCTCGTGGCATTTACAAACTGGGTTTCGAACACGATAGCTTCTGACTGTTTCGAAGAATGCCGCATGCATTAAAAAAACTTCTAGTTAACGTAATTAATTATAGACATAATGGGGTTTACGGGTAAAACATACCTTGAGGAAGGGTACGACAAAAGGTCTCAGCGGGAAGTTGGTCGCTTGTTGAAGTCGTTGGTGGAAATCCTCGACTGAGATTTTGGCATGCTGTCGATGGAGAGATGGAAAGATGGATGAGTGAACGAAATGGGATATGATGTTATGCATATGGAAGAGAAATAAGTATTCCTGATGTAAGATGACGACACCGAATAACAAAACATTACCGATATCATCGACGACGTTGCAACTTGAGTAAGTTTTAAGTCTCTATAGATTCCATTTTTTGACGTAAAATGATGGAAAAAAAGATAACGGTGTTGATGATAATGCCTATGATGACGATGACGACGACGACTATAACGCACAACCCCGCACCAAACCATTCCGAACCTGACTGATTGAGGGAGGTACAAAGTAGAGGTCTGAAGACGAAGAAAGAGAAATGTATTTTGAAAATCAATGGCTTCGAGAAAATCCAACTCATTACCGTTAGAGGTTATCGAGGAAAAGGAGAGATAATGAGAACTCAAGGAGAGAGAGAAAGAGACAGAGGAAAAAGGAAAGATCTTTATTTCAAAAACAGGTGAGAATTATTCACCACCACCAAAATCATCATCGTCGTCGTCATAATTGACAACAATGATGACAGCATCCTTATCATCACCATCATCATCATCCTCATCAACAGCAGCAGCATCATTATCATCATCATCATCATCATCATCATCATCGTAGTCGTCTTCGGCAGGAGTTCGTTTGGTTCGAAATGATTGAAGAGGATGGAGAAGGTGTTAATGAGGACAACAAGTGAAGCAACAATGATACTCAGGGAGGCGGTGGTTGATGAAAACAATTGATGCGATAGTCAGATCAATTGACTATCTTAATGACTGATTGACCTATCGAAATAACTGATTGACAACATCGAAATAACTGATTGGCACCACTCACGATAAGCCAGCAGATCAGAGTCTGAACGCAGTCACCAATCTCCTTCGATATGTCGTTGGCGAACTGCTGCAAAGTGCTCAAGAACCTCTTGAGTTTGTTCAGTTGTTTGGCTGGATCTGCGTCCCTCATCGTGTCCTCGCCACCAGGTGAGACCCCCATGCCCTCGTCTCCACCCTTCTTGGAGTCATCCATGATCTCGCTTTTGGGGGAGGCGAGGCCCAGACCACCCTCGTCGGACTCTGCAGTCTGGGAGTCGAACCTCTGGGGTGAGGCATGCCTGTCCTCGATGTTCGAATTCTTGATGAGGCTTGCATCGTGGGTGATCGACGAATCTGATGTCTCCTTTTTAATGACGTTGGACATGGATTTGAAGTCTGGAGAGAGTTTCTGAGATCCAGCAGGGTCTGTTGCAAGGTTGTTAGTGAGGTATTTTAAATCATGTTATGAAAATTCAAACTACCATAGCCCTTTTCTGTTTATCAACTTGTCAACAATAATTGTTATTATTATTGTTATTAATATTATTATTAGTATTAATATTAGTATCTGTAACTTTATTGAGATCTTGGTCACTACTTCCACTCTCCAGACAAACAGAACAACAATCAATAATCTTACATCACCTCTGCATTACTTTATTACGACCATAACAACAGCATCTTACTTCAACTTTTACCAAAACGTGCAACTAAATCTTCTCTGAGCTAAAATGATGACCCTCATTAGGGAATGGTCGAAACAGACTCTGACAAGGATAATGCCAGCTATTCGTCCGAAACAATGACCTCTTAAAACTTTATGCAAGCATATTGTTTTCATATTTTCAATTTCATGAACAAACTCCAGATAATCACAACGGGCCAACAAATATTGTTTTTCCTTCTTTATTATTGAAAAACAAATAATGTTTGGAATCACCCGATATTTTGTTGATATCTGTGAGGAATTATTGAGTTGCAAAAATATAGAAGGATGGAGTGGCACAAAATGACGATGATAACTGTCGCATCCTTCGATCCAAATATCCAGGTTAGTTTTTTAATAGAATGCAGACTATTTGAAATCAAGGGATTAAGTCACTTTAATCATTAAAAATCTAAAGGAATCTCCTGAAAAGTCTAAATTACCAAAGAATGTTTTTTTTGTAAAGGGAGCAACAGTACTAGCAGTAAAACATATGTGGAGGATCGTCGTGATAGTATTACTTGAAATCCTGAAATATTAATAGCTGTCTGCTAGGTAGGTCTAAATCAGGCTGCAACGCCAATTAACCGAAACTGCACTGCAAGAAAGGAAAGTCGCAATGACTAAAAGGTATTGAACAATCCATAAACACATCCATCCACGCGGACATCCAGAAACAGCCGCACATGCAACACGCTCACAAGTCCTGTTGACGACTTTCAGATGATGTTATTTTTTTTGTAATTAACTGTCTAATTGGAAGGTCCTGTATTTTGTTTCAACAACAATAAAAACAACAATAACAACAGCAGCAACAAAACATTACACAAACCAGACACAGTGACCGGGTCATGCTCTCGAAATATGAAACAAAACGCCGAGGACTTCATTCCAGCTCTTCGAAGGGAGGTAGGAGGGGGACGGGGTGGTAAACCCTCACCCAACCTGATCAGACGACTTTTATTGTTTCTCATCAAAAGTCAGGAGGACAGCTGAAACTGTGTGATCTGTCTTACTCTCGAATTATTAATTAAAAGTTTTGCAACTCCAACAATCCTTCGAAAGCAAATATTGAAGAAGGGCATCAATCGGAAAAAAAGTCAAAAAAAGTCCATAAATAGGCAGACGTCGAAGCATTGACAGAAAGAAAACATAAGGAAATGTTGACTTCAGTTGAATGTATACATCCGAGATCAAGACTGCAGTGACCTTATGACATTCGTTGTCAGCTCGATGTGTTTCCATCTGACACATTCAACGTGTCACGCAGTTTACAAAGCAAGCCATCGCATCGCTCGGCATCACAACACAACACATCACTATCAATTATGCAATCATAAAAAAGGGTTCATACCATGCGACCCCTAGCAGACTGGTTGCATATTGATCTGCAATTACTTAACTACAATCCCACGGTGAGGAACATGTGTTCTAAATTGCCTCCCCGTACAAAAAGCTGGCAATGATTTCTCTGGAACGCCTTCCAAGGAAAACAAGCATAAAACTGGTTGTTGTTGTTGTTGTTATTGCTATTGATGTTATTGTTGTTTTCTAGGCATGCTTTTGCACAGGTTCATAGATATGACAGGTTAGGAAGTTCGAACAAAATAAACTATTTTTAAAGGTCAATTCAACCTGCTGAATTCCTGAAGTTCGGGGAGCTTTTGTTTCTACTCAGGTCCGTTTGAGCCGCATGGCCGCTCGGGGATTTGAGGGTCTGATCTCTGAACTCTGAAAAAAACAAAACATTTTCGAGCTACTAACGCCATCGCCACCTTACCCGAGCCGCTCAATTGGATGACAAATCAAAACAGAGAGAATAAAAATGTCACCGCATCAAACGACGTGTAGACTTTTTTTTTCAATTTTTTTTATCACATGAAAGCTGACTTTGAAAGGACGACAGAAAAACGTTTCACAACAAGCGTCTCTCGAAGCAGCAGACGACATCCGGTCGAACAGCGTAAAGTAAAAAAAACCAACATGGCAGCTGAAAATATCATTTCTCTCATCATCCCCGGATTTAGGTGTGGCAGGGATGTGCCACTGCACAGGGTCCTCCACCATCCCCCGAAAGCTTTTTTTTTAGGGCCTCCACCTAAAGTAAAGTAAATCCTGTCGCGGCTGGAAGCAGCAACATTATGATGTTTTATTTCGTTCCTTTCAAACTGGAACCAGACAAATTGATTGTCGAGTGCTAATAAATTTTTTTAACTCTTTTTCTAATTTTTTAAACTTTTTTTGGTTAGGGTTTTTGAAGAAATTAGTTGCAGATATTAGGACTGGTGCTAATAGGAACCAGATACGCCTTCAGCAAAGATAGCCGGCACTTGGCCGCTGGGGAGACCAAAAAACTATTGAAATCTGCGAATTTAAGGATCCCATACCAAAACATGCCTGAAGCACAAAAACATCAAACAAACATTGCCAATTCTTCTTAATTGATAAAAAAAATTATCTATAGTGAAGTTCGTCGGAGATTAAGTTTATTAATGATGAGAATAAACAAATAAATAATAATAATAATAGTAATAAAACTAAAAAACTAAAAAATAATAATAACATGAACAAATAAAAAATAAGTATTAATAATAATATTAATAATAATAATTTAATTAATAAAGACATTCTAGGTAAGAGCATAATCTTAATTAGGCGCCCGGATTAAGATAAGAATAATGGAAGACGATCTAGAACATTCAGCGATGAATATTTTCCGAGATTAATCAAAATAAGCGTTTCAGAAAGAAATAGTGATAAGTTAAGAGAGAGAAAGAGAGATAGTGTGTTCAGAAGAGGAGGAGGAGGAATAGGAAAAGATGTCAGATTAAATCTTAAGATAATTCCAAATTAAATATCAGCATGGATTCAAGATGGATCGTACGGGCGCTCAAGTGCGAGTGCAAGGACTTACATTTTGAGGTCCTATTGGTAAATAAATTCTCCATTTTCATCCTCTCTCGATTCCAAAGAAAACTGAGCAATGATACCGTGCATCTATTTCGATTTCAATTTGTTGACTTTGCCGAGTACTTTCTACATTTTTTAATCATTCTGCGAACGTTGTAAATACTTCGGAAATAATGGTTGTTTTTTTTATTTTTTTTTAAGCTATGAGAACTCTGGTTTAGTTGGACCATCTAATGAATAAAATATACTCAGATTGAAATCAAATATTTTCAAAACTTTCAATTAATAATCGAGTCGAACGAAATTAAAACCGATACACCTACACACCCACTCATGCCCGCCTCCTCCCCAGCCACCAAAGACTCAACAGCACGTGCCCGACGGGAATCAGAAAGGTGGCAGAGAGATCCACAATCCGAGACTGGTCGGAGCCGAGGGAAATACATCTGTAACATGTAACATTCACACGCGCCAAAGAGTGGGCTTGAGAATTTTCCGCCCATAGATCTGCTTCTCATTGAGAGCCTATCACCTCCAGGCTGGGCCAGGTATGAGGAATGGGGTAGCCAAGGGTGAGCCTGGGTGACGTAATGGGGTAACCAAGGGTGAGGTGAGGTGGAAGATAGAGGTAACCAAGATTGGGGTAGAGTGGCAGAATGAAGTAATCGAGGATGGGATGGAACTGCAGAATGGTATAAATAAGGAAAGGGTTATGATTAAATATACAATATCTGGTGTTTTGTAGCTCTGTCAATATTATGGCTGCTTATTGCAAAGTCATGATTATATTTAGCAACAACAATTATTATAAACATTATTATTGATCGTAATAATCAATTACAATTACTACCGCACGTTAGCACTTGTCCAGTCCCATTAAAGACTCACAAAGATTGATGACTACGACGACGATGATGGTGAAACTTGATGACGTCATAATAAAAATAACAAGCTCCCGATAGACAAAGAATCATAAACCGTGAGAAATTCATTCCAGACGAAAAAATAATCCAACAATCCAGCGGTCTGATGAAGACACACGAAGGATGAACGGTGTAAGACACCTGATCAATGGAAATACACTACAGGTTGCCTTTTCCATGGATGGATGGATGGATGGATGGATGGATGATGGATGGATGGATGGATGAGTGGATGGATGGATGGATGGATGGATGGATTGATGGATGGATGAATAGATAGACAGACAGGAGCGAAGAATAAAATCCGAACAGCTGTTTGGTTTCTCATATCAAGTGTATTATTTATAAAGGCCGTCCGATGATTTTTTAATAACATATAATAACTAAGTCTGATGACGATGATTACGATGACAGTGGTCGTGATGACGATAACGATGAAGACGTGATTCGATAATGATGATGTTGTTGTTGATGATGATGATGATGATGATGATGATGATGATGATGATGATGATGATGATGATGATGATGATGATGATGGATGATGATGATGATGATGATGATGATGATGATGATGACGATGACGACGATGATGATGACGACGACGATGATGACGACGACGACGATGAGAATGATGACGACGCCTGTGCATCAAAGTATATATTCGCATCAGAGGCCTGCGAATTGTACATCTGTTCATGTGAAACCCTCAACGTGATATTGAGAGCCACATGGGAATCAGCATAATATTAGCAAGAGTAAATAATAATAATCATAAATATAATAATTATCATTATAAACCACTATATTATTGAAATAATTAATATTTATCTAGTATAATATTATTGCTATTATAACAACAATGAGGTGCATTCCGTAACAAGATTCCCCTGATCGAGGTTTCTGAGGACGACCAATATATGAATGAATGAGTGAGTGAGTGAGTGAAAAAAATAATTAATTACTTAATTAATGAAAAATGGATGGATGGCGATGGATGGGATAGCGTATTACTGTTATGAATTATAGCGCTTGAAATGGAAGCCATCCACAACGAATTAATTGGAAACACTCCAGGCTCCAGCGTCTCAGTAAGTCTGCCTCTGTCCATCCATCCATCTCTCAATCCATCCATCCATCAATGTTTCATTCACTCTATCCTTACATCAAACCAGTCATCCACCTAACCATCATACCACCCATCCATCTCTCAATCAAACCATCAATTTGTCACTCACACCATCCTTACATCAAACTAGCCATCCAAAGAACCCTCACACCATCCGTGTCGAATCACACTTGCACGTCTACAAATGGATGGGGTATCTGCAACCACTCATTTGTCCACAGGTGTAGGACAGCTTATAAATTATCCGTAAACACTAAAAATATATGTGTACAGTGTATATGTTATCCATAAACCCTGTCATATATATATATTATATTTTCTAAACTCTTAATCGAGCATTCTGGCGGCGATCTTCAGAAGATTGGCTCCTTGTTTGTATTGTATTAAATTTTATTAATTATATACCCATATTATAACAAAGCGTTTATTCATATATATTACACATATAACATATATTGTACGGGCTACGATGGGTTAATTCGTCGTAAATGGCCTCCATTTCAAGCGCTATAATTCATAATTATATTATTCACACATTATTAAACGCCATAATGAATTCCTAACTTTTTACATGTGCCCGTCACATGCTTTTTTAACCAGGCCGACCCATAATAGACAGTTTACACTCTAAACTACCCACCAACCCATGTTCATGCATGACCAGCACTGGACGACACTGGACTTCCCCAAAAGATCCATCCGTTCATAGAGACAATCTCTATTTATCCAGATATGGGATTGGATAGCATATTCCTGTTATAAATTATGTTACTTTATGAAGCATCCCCTACTCTAAGAGCCCCACCTATACTAAGCCACCTAGATCTTCTCCCCAGCTGGGAATATCTCTCCATGGAAACACCTCCCTTCCAGTTGGAGACTGGTGAAGAAGACGTTAAGTGGAAGATCAATGGTTATTTATGGAAAGTAAACAAAGTATTTGCGCCGACAGACATAAAACACACACCTTCGACACACAACACGATCCAAGACCGCAGGATCTGTTCTTCCTCTCTTTCTCTTTACACGACCGTCCATCCATCAGTTCATACATCTACTAAGCCATATATCAATACATCCATTCATCTATTGACCCATATATCAATCCATTCATTCATCTACTCGCCCATATATCAAACCCTTCATTTACTCATCTACTCATCCATACATCAACCCATCCATCCGTTGATCCACTTCAAGCACTAGTTCATCTTCAATACGTCCATCCATCCATCCATCCATTCATCCAATCATTCATCGGTAAATGTTGGGCAGTAAATGGATAGACAAAGAATAGTTGATGGATGGTGGAGCAAGACAATTGCAAGGACAACCACAACAGATTCAGTTTCAAAACGTGATGAAATGATGAAGACCAGGTGAAGAAAGATATATTCATTTCAATTTTTCCCGCCAAAGGTAATGGCGACTGAGATGGTCATCACGATTCAGCCTCATCATTATCATCATCATCATCATAGTCATCATCTGCAACAGCATAGTCATCGCAGTAATCATAATTTGACATGAAGAGAGTTACATACCATGCGACTAGATATACACCATAATATATTTTATTTATATATTTCAATGTATTAAACTATAATGGTATCTACTTTATTATTCTATTTCCATGAACACATAAATGGATGGATGGATGGAAAGACGGATGGACAGATGGATAGATGGACTGACGGATCGATGGGTGGATGGTAAACAGGTGGATGAATTAGTAATTGACGGAAACCGAGACTTAAAGGTCAAATTCCCAGAGTCTAAAAGGTTGATGAAGCGCTGGAAGGAAAGAAGAAAAACTAAAAGAGTAGGAAGCTCATTCAGATGACGTTCGCGTCTTCCTCTCTGCCTCCATGGCAACGAGCAGGTGCTACAGATGGCGACCAGCTGCTCCTGATAGCATCACACCGAGGAATTTTTCTGGCGCCATAAAATTATTCCTTCATCTTCTTTCTTTTCGTTCCTCTTTCAATCTCTCTAAGAATGGTGTTTAGTTTTTTCAATCGTCCGTCAATATTTTCACAATTTTCAATCCAACAACTTTTCCATTCAACCATCAACCCATCCATTCATCCGTCCAATCATCCTTCCATCCATCTATTCATGCATGCATGCATGCATCCATCCAATCATTCTTCCACCCACTTATCCATCCTACCTTCTAGCAACCTCTCCTTAAGCAAAGGAAGCAAAGGCAACAGTCAGTCATACGAAACCATTACACCTGTGCAACTCCATTATTCTGATGCCCGCGATTATGATGATTATGATGATGATGACTACTTAATGATAATAATGTTGGTGGTTGTGGTGGCGGTGATGATGATGATGATGATGATGATGATGATGATGACGACGACGACGACGATATTGATGATAATGGAGGTGATGGTGACATCAGTGTCCGTAAAAGGTGCTCTTTGTAGCATTCCCTAAATATGCTCCTAGGAATTTAAACAAATTAACAAGAGCATTGATAAAATGATGGATGAATTATCGGATGAATTAAATGAATGAATGAATGAACGGAGTCGCGGAGTCTATGGATGCATACACGCACCGGTAAATGCATGAACGAACGAACGAATGAATGAATGAAAGAGCTGAATATAATAAAATAACAACGCTGAAGTCTGATCAACCATAAAGCCTCGTCTGTTTCGGTTCTTCGTAACAATCTTCATTCCAGGAACAAATGCTCTGGAAAACATGGAAAACATGGAAGACATGGAAAAGGCGTCGAGTCTTCAGTAACGAGTTCAAGACCCACGTTGTTCCTCCTTTGAAGGCACGCATGTGGCATAAGCATATAAGAGGTGTGCTCCTGTTTATGGACGAGCAAATGATAGATGGATTGATGGGTGAGCGGGCGAGTGAGTGAGTGAGTGAGTGAGTGAGTGAGTGAGTGAGTGAGTGAGTGAGTGAGTGAGTGAGTGAGTGAGTGAGTGAGTGAATGAGTGAGTGAGTGAGTGAGTGAATGATAGATGGATTGATGGGTGAGCGGGCGAGTGAGTGAGTGAGTGAGTGAGTGAGTGAGTGAGTGAGTGAGTGAGTGAGTGAGTGAGTGAGTGAGTGAGTGATGAGTGAATGAGTGAGTGAGTGAGGGAATGATAGATGGATTGATGGGTGAGCGGGCGAGTGAGTGAGTGAGTGAGTGAGTGAGTGAGTGAGTGAGTGAGTGAGTGAGTGAGTGAGTGAGTGGGTGAGTGAATGAATAGAAACGAAATAAAATGACCAATTAATTAATGACTCTCTAACTTAGGAACTTCTGGATGAATGTGAAAAGGGTGGAATGGTTAATGGAGAGAATTGAAAAAATAATTAAATTAATTAACATCTGATTGCAGATTGCCTTGACTGAAAGTACGGATGTGTAATCAGCCACAGAGTAACATGATAATGATGGATGGATGGATGGATGGCGGAGTGAGTGAACAAAATAAAAGAATGCCAGGAGGCAGAACAAGAGAGACAAACGATCTATGATGATAATCACTACAAAAACGGAGCGAACCTTATCTTGTCTTAACAACTTCAAGTGACTCATTCTCTTGGAGGTGTCTTGGGTCGAGAGAGACAAATCGATGCCAAGACTTTTGAGAGGAGGGAGAACCGCCTCCCATAATTGGTGGGGAGTGATAAGGGGGCTGAGGTAGAGTGGTGGTGGTGGATGATAATGCTTCATCATGAGATGGAGAAATTTAAAAGCCGAGTGAGACGATGATCTTTAAGATGGTCTAATCTGTCAGTCATTTATTTATTCATTTATTCACTCACTCTTTTGTTCATTCATTCATCCATCGATTTAATCTTTCATTCGTTCAATTATTCATTATCACGACCCTCGAACTAAACGCTCTTTCATCGTAAAATAAAAAACCTGACACCAGGGTTTCGGCTGCTGATTCGGCCTTCATTTGGTTAAGATTTTAATTAAGTGTTTAAGGAGTAAGTGAGTAAGGGAGTGAATGAGTTAATGAATGAGTGAGTGAGTGAGTGAGTGAGTGAGTGAGTGAGTGAGTGAGTGAGTGAGTGAGTGAGTGAGTGAGTGAGTGAGTGAGTGAGTGAGTGAGTGAGTGAGTGGAGTGAGTGAGTGAGTGAGTGAGTGACAGAAGCATTGAGGATGATAGAAAGAGGTACTGAGTGAGAAATTCTTGCCAGCAGATCTGCTGTCGATCTGTCAGATCTGTTTTACATCATTAGGAGTCCCTCCTATTCATTTGTTAGGATATTGGTTGTTATTACTGTTCTCATTATTTATTATTATTATTATTATTATTATCAGCATAATTTTTATTATTTCTATTACTATTATATTATTAATATAAAAATTATCATTATTATTAATATGGCTATTGTTGTTTGTTATTAATTGTTATAGTAATTAATTGATGATGAACCAAAAACAAAAGTTATATCGCTCATGATGACGATAACGACGGTGATCATGATGATGATGATAATGATGGCGAAGTTGACGACGACGACGATGATGATGATGACGACGACGACGACGACGAGGGTGTACCGATCTAGGAAGTGGACATCTGTCGTTCGGACGTTGATAGGCTCAGAGTTGTGGCCAGACAATCCAAGGACAGATGTTCGTCGAATTTAGACGTGTTTGCTCATTCAATTCAATCTCTCAATCCGACGCCATCTGTCGACTAGGGGGGGAATTTCCGCGATCGTTTTAGTTCTTGTCGTCGAGATCCGTTTATCCATCCATCCATTCATCCATCTATACATTCATCCATCCATCCATCCATCTATCTATCCATTCATCCATCTATCCATCCATTTATCCATCCATCCATTCATCCATCTATCCATACGAGTGGTCGTGCTTTTGTTTCCAGATCTGTATAGTGGGTCAGTCCCCGTCAATCCGACCATTTAGCAATCTTTTCAACCCATCCACAATTTTCAGTAATTTGTCATCCACTCCACCTGCCCGCTGTTCGTCGGCTTTTGCACTTTCAAAGTCTCGGCCATCATACCCAGCCTATCCTACTTACCGACCCATTCCAACCAATCAACCCCAACTGACCCCAAACCTCGTCTACCCATCCTTCCATCCATCACTGCATGCTAAGCAGATAGTCCGCCCAATGGTGCATCTCATTGATGTTGGATCTGGCAACCATCCAAGGGAGCTGAAGAAATGCTTGTTCTGCTTTTTAGCGACCGCGTCAGGGGCAGAAGAGATGAAGATGAACAGATTCTTGTGTCGAGTGCCTGTTTTTCGTTCTCTGGTGCTCTTTTGTCTCTCCGGAAGTCTTTCAATTTCATTCATCCATCCGTCCGTTATTGCCCCTCTATCCATCCAGTCGTCTCTCCATTTATCTATTCATCCATTAATTCATTCATCCGTCCGTCTATCCATCCGCCTATCAATCCATTCATATCCATGCTGAGAAAGCGTAGCGAATAGGCGCGCATAAAACAAGATTAGGATGAGAGTCAAGTGCCTTTGTTCAACATTGGCACAGGAAATGAATGAATGGCCGAATGAGTGAATGTATGGAAGAATGAATGGATGAACTTGAAATGCCAAATTAAGAGGAGGTGTTTGATCCTCGATGCCGCAGACTTTATCTATACCGGTGAAGGACAACAAATGTGTCTATTAAAGTTCGATGGATGGATGGATGGACGGATGGATGGATGGATGGATGGATGGATGGATGGATGGATGGATGTATAGTGAATGAGTCATTGAATTGAAAGCTTGATGAATTCTTGGAATAGTGAATGGACGCTTAAAAGGACATTAAAATGAGGGATGGAAGAGAAGATGAGTTAATGAACATCTGGAGAGGTGAGTGAATAAATAAGCGAACGATTGTGCTAATGAATGAATGAATCAATCAATATCAAAAAGAGAATAAGGAGCAAATCATAGCACCAATCATAAAACTCGACCCGGTCCATTCACAACTGATAAACACCTTTGAGACCCTCTGATAACACTGGCCAGAACAGAACTAGCTATTTAGAACCTGAAAGTTCATGGGTCAAGTTCTGAGGTCGAAGAGCAAAGGTCACCAGAGGCAAAGCGTCTTTGTGAAGAGGTGAAGTTATGATTAGGATGCGGATGGAAGAGAGATAAGGATAAAAGTATGAGCGATGATGATAATGATGGCGATGATAGCGATGGTAATGATGACGACGAAAAGATGGAGCCAGAGATGAAAGCGACTATGATTATGATGATGACCACGGTCCAAGGTTTGTTTATAGACCTGTGTCGATACTTGGAGTTGCCATAAATAGATGACCTATGACCCTTCATCAGGTAAGCTGAGAGCAGAGATAAGAAGAATTGATAACATTTCATTGACATCTTTCATCTTCTGTATCGAATTCTTATCTCTCCATCCATCATTCCTTCAATCCATCGAACCAACCATTGCTCATTCCATCCATTCATCCGTAGAATACGCATCCCTCCATCCATCCGCAATATTGTCCTTTCATCCGTGACCCGGCTTCTCTCCTCATCAGGATCGATCTCCGTATTTCCGTCACGGTTCACCGGCGCTGTTGACCTCTGACACGGCTGTTGAGGTCGTAATGAGATTGATATGCGCTATCTGATTTCGAATTTAATTAGTTCCTGGTGCTAGTGAAAATTGTTATGATTGAATGGCTAATAGGCACTGATGACGATGATTGTACATGCTACTAATCTGCTATATATTATTAGTGTCATCATTACTAACATATCGATATACAAATGAATGTCAATCATAACACCTCATAAATCAGCACTACACACAAATTCTCAGACAGTCAGGCGACCAAACATGGAAAAATCCCATAACAATTCAATCAAGCAATCAATCCGTGTATCAACCAATCAATCAATCCGTGTATCAACCAATCAATCAATCGAACAAAATACGGTCTTCCTCCAGCTCCATCAATCCATCTAAAGATGTTACTACCCTTAAGAGCCGTTTCATCTTCTGAGACTTGTAAGACAAGTTCACTCAGCTTTGATATTTTGAAGATGAGCCTGAATATTACTTGGTATTATTCATTATTGCTCAGTATTATTCCCTGTGCTTGGATATTTGTTCATCAATCAATTAATTAATCAACGAATGATAAATATTAACCAACGATGAAAATAATTGATCAAAATAACTTTCCTACACGGTAAGAGACATAATTTACTCCGTCCCCATCATCATCATCATCACAACCCCGATCACTATCATAACCATCATCATTCTAACCACCATGACTATCATCATCATCATCCCCAAAACATCTCCACAATCATCGTTTCCAACTTTTTGACGGCAGCCGGCAGGTGTTCGAAACAGGTGAGAAAGTCGTGAGAAGAGACGGGAGTGAGAAATCATGTCGACGAAAGGCAGGGTTAATTGACGATGACATTAGTCTCAGGAAGGGCTTGGAACAACTTCTCTAGGGTGCTGGGGTTGGATGTGATGATTGAGTGGATGGGTGAGTGAGTAAAGGAATGAGTGAGTGAATGAGTGAGTGAGTGAGTGCGTGAGTGAGTGCGTGAGTGAGTGAGTGAGTGAGTGAGTGAGTGAGTGAGTGAGTGAGTGAGTGAGTGATGAGTGAGTGAGTGAGTGAGTGAGTGAGTGAGTGAGTGAGTGAGTGAGTAAGGGAGTGAGTGGATGGATGGGTGAGTAACTTGTTCAGTGAGTGAATGAGTGAACAAGAGATTGGCAGGAAAGTGCGAGACTCACTCCATCACAGGAGGAAACTCGACACCGACAACTGTTCCCCCAAAAATCTGATGAATCAGAGACGTCGGCATCGCACAAAGCAGTCGGTTGCCACAGTCGGCGTCGTCGGACCGCCACCATTCCGTTACCTTGGCAACCACGGCGATGGTCGCCAAGGACGTTGTCATGGAACTACCTTGGTCACGTAACTTGATCCAGGATCGACTATTAAATATCGCCGAAACATCTTGTACATAATATTTCATAATGACTGATGTCGACGCCATCTTTTCGTCATTGGTTAACAATAGAACTATTAATAATAATGATGATGATGATGACAATAGTAATAATAATGATGATGATGATGACAATAGTAATAATATTCAAATTAAGTTGCCGTAGTGACAATGAAGAGCACTAACTCGACAAATCTCTCAGACATATTAGTAGCTTCCCTCCATTGTTGTTGTTCTGTTGATGTTGCGGGTTGTTGTTGATGTTGTTGTTGTTGTTGTGGTTGGAGTTGTGGCCGTTGCTGCTACTGCTAACGACAAACTTTGGAGCGCTGTTCAGTGGCATTCCAACCGACTGAAATCAATCAATTAATCAATCAATTGACTGGTTGTGGAAAATTGAAATGCAATGATTGGTTTTCTGGCAATGTCATTGTTTATTTTTATTGTGGATGGACAGGGCATATTTCTGGCTAAATTTGAGGAGGCTTTTTGCTAGCAAATCAAGATTAACTAAAAATTTCACGAATTGAGATGCATTGTATGCGAGAATAGTTAAAGAATGAATCGATTGAAAGAATGATAAAAAAACGAATTGACAGAAGGAGCGAAAGGAAAAGCAGTGGTTGATTGATGGATCAGCTAAACGATCGCTTGATCTCCGTTGTTATAAAGGAAGTCGCCAACAATGGAGCCACAGAATCACGCACACACATCCAAGGACAAGTTGTCATGAACCACCATTGAGTACTCATTCATTAATTACGCAAATATAAATAATTGCATTAAAACCAAAATGCACGAGCCTATTTTTAATCACAATAACTTATTCAGTACAAATCAATAATAATAATAATAATAATAATAATAATAATAATAAATAATAAGTTAGTGAAGTGTTATTCCAAACTGATTAAAATTCCGTCAAAAATAAAGAATGGCTTTCTGCAAAACATTAGAATTCACTGAAGTTCCATAAAAATCCTGAAGTCGCCAGATATTTCTGACGCCGTCACGCAGAGACCCGGTGAATTTGAGGGTTCGGTCTGCCCAGGTCTGGGGGTTAAAGGTAGAGGACAAAAGATTGCATAATAACATAACGGATAGCTCACCTTCCAAGATGACAATCAATTCATAGAATTTAACTCGTGTCTAGTTTGTTATTAATTTTACAGATTTGAATTTTTTATTTTATTAAATATAATAACGGAGCATTGTACGACTCTTCGACAATCAGCAGCTATCCAAAAACGTTGATCGTGGAAGCGACAAGTGGCGTCTGTAGTTCCTGCGGTCGTGGTAGCTCGTCGTCGTAGTCGCCCATGCAGACTTCCTTGGCATTTGTGGTGGAACACATTCCTAACGTCGTCTTATATGGGCGAGCGAAGCCCACATCTGCTAACCACACTCTACTGCTTCGCGCATGCGATGTGCGCGAACGAACAAAAACCTGTGCGCGTGTTACGCCTGCAAGTGATGGACGAGCTTGTAGATTGATGGGTGGATGGTTTGAATGATGGATGCACGGATGGATTGGACGACGGATAGACCGATGGATGGATGGATGGATGGATGGATGGATGGATGGATGGATGGATGGATGGATGGATGGATGGATGGATGGATGGATGGATGGATGGATGGATGGATGGATGGATGGATGGATGGATGGATGGATGGATGGATGGATGGATGGATGGATGGATGGATGGATGGATGGATGGATGGATGGATGGATGGATGGATGGATGGATGGATGGATGGATGGATGGATGGATGGATGGATGGATGGATGGATGGATGGATGGATGGATGGATGGATGGATGGATGGATGGATGGATGGATGGATGGATGGATGGATGGATGGATGGATGGATGGATGGATGGATGGATGGATGGATGGATGGATTGGATGGATGGATGGATGGATGGATGGATGGATGGATGGATGGATGGATGGATGGATGGATGGATGGATGGATGGATGGATGGATGGATGGATGGATGGATGGACGGACGGACGGACGGACGGACGGACGGACGGACGGACGGATGGATGGATGGATGGATGGACGGACGGATGGATAGATGGATGAGTTATTTTATTAAAGTTCTCAGATGTGATGGATAAGACAATACATATAGAAAGGATTTATGGACGGGTGGATGGCAGAGTGGGCGGTGCGATGGGTGTATGGAGAGGGGATTGAAGGGCGGATGCATAAGCAGGTGTCTACTGTCGGAGGAGCGTCTCGCTTAGACATCTGTCGGATGTATTTAACCACCATCATGATTGATGACAAAGGTGATGACGACGATATTGGTGACATATGACGACGAGGAAATGTGATAAGGGTCTTTTACCATTCTGAATGGACTATAATCACGACTGGCGCCACAGTCTCATCATCATCATCAGCATCATCATCATCATCATCATCATCATCATCATCATCATCACATCATAATCATCATCATCATCATCATCATCATCGTCATCATTCACCATCATCACAACCACCACCACCTTCACAATCGTTAACACAATCACCGTCACAATTGCAGTTTCACCCCCGACATTAAAACAACAACAACAACAACAACAGGTGTCTCAGGGTGTGCCAAATATATATATATATATATATGTATGTATGTATGTATATGTATGGTCTTGCTTGCAATAACCGGGTTGGTTATAGTAATAATCATAATAATGATATCATTAATAATAATAGTAATTTATATTTTTATTATCATTATAATGACCATGATAATAAGAGTAACAACATTCATCATCGTCATCGTAGTAAAAAACGTTCGAAATGACGGACACTTGAATTCTCTGCTACATGGTTACGTTTAATAATATTATTTATTATCATTATCGTTATCATCATCAGCAACATCATCATCATCTGCACTGCATTCATCGCCATTACCATCACAATCAACATCGTTATCATCGTCGTCGTTGTCGCCATCTGTCGACGAACCGTCAGATGTTGCCAAACCCTCGCTCTTTTCTCCAATTCGCCATCACCATCACCACTATCATCATCATCATCGTCGTCGTCGTCGTCGTAATCACCATCATTATCATCATCATCATTATCGCCACAATTATCATCATTATCACTCTCATTAACATCACCATCTCTCCAGATTTCCAGAATGTTCAAAATGTCTCCAAATGGGGACTCTATTCTGCGATGGCAATGATAATGATGACGTCGAAGATGACGACGAAGGTTAAAGCCACGTCAAAGCCAATTGTTGACGACCCAATTTAATCCTAAATTTCATCCTAAATTTCTCTCCAGCCAATTACAGACCGTCGCTATATGACATGAACGAAATACTAGGTACATATAAATATCGACGGACACAATTTGCATAAATACAGAAGTTTCTAGAAAGACATCTCAAGCAACCCCGTCTTTCAATCAACCCTGAACTTTTCATTTGGAGTTTTGCTGCCTCAACTTTACCATCTGCTGGGGCCATGTGACTCGTCACATGGTGTGGCGATACGCCCGTCAAAAAGCGGTAGATACGAGCAGGTTGGCCAAGGTAGACGGACGGAAAGGTAGATTGATGTGCAGGTGTACAATCACAGGTGCGCAGGAGGTGGCAGGATGTGCTGATCATAGATATCACGGTATTCATGATGTGGATGTATTTGCATATTTCCTGTTCTTTTTAACAATATTTTTTAGCAATATTGCTTTGCGTATTTTTAATTTAATGGAGAAATATTAATGTTGATGGTATTTTGCTTTATTTAATATGCTAATGCGATTCGCATCGTCGATATTATGTTTAATATTTTTAATCAATCAATATTTATGCTGCACTGAATACCATTTATGTGTCTATTTATAGTTCACCTAATTTCAAATAGCGGCATCATAAAAACAATTTTTTTTCTATAATGTAACAATAATTGCGTTAAGCGTCGATTTTATTTCTTAAAGGTCACATCATATTTATTAATGTTTACATTACTTATTTTATAATAATATTTTTAATTCCAATTAATTCTTCCACACTTTTGAATGTATTTATAGATGCAGACACATTTATGCTTGGCTAGATTGAAGGAATGAATTAATGACATAGAATCTATTACTTTCTTCTTAATCCTCGCAGATAAACTCAGCCATATGGACCAATGACATAGACATTTGCAGAGATACGGGCAAGCTCCCAGGGACACAAATAAAAGAGGACAGAGAGCCAGACACTGGTAGGGACAGAAAGGCATGCAGGCAAGCATCCGGCGTACGTAATAAACCCTCCCATCTGTTGTCAATTTTGCCTATAATCTAAGATATAAATAGACAGATGTTTCAGGGGTTTGAAAATGGCGCGGTTATGCAGAGCATATGCTTGCTTGCAAAACAGAACCTAAACAGGCAGAGACACCGGGCAGACAAAGACGAAGCCAGGCACACTGTCAGGGAGGCAGTGGGTAAGAGCAGGTGTGAGACCACAAGCAGATGGACTGGGGCAGATACGGAGAGATCAAAGCCTCGGGATGGATGGATAGATGAGTGGATGGATGGAGAGATGCAATCTCGAAACAGATGGAGCATTCCTTGTTTAATTAAATAAATACGCATCCGTGAATTATAACCAGATAGTTATTAATTAATAATGGACGCATTCAGATGAAGACAATGCGTAAATACTATTAAACGTGTTACAGTTATTAATCTTCTTATTAAATAAATACATTGATAATATTAACATCACTAACGCAACCATCATCATTTATCAAGGCTAAACGTAAATAGAAATAAATTAAACAGCATGATATCCGTCCTAACCATCTAGTTATGAAATGGAAGTTTATAAACTATTACCCATCACCGGCATGTTATGATTATAATATACTAATGCGTCACTGTGATGATGATGTTCGAAATAATAATTGTAAAAATATGATCGCAATAATATCAGCGAGCGGCAAATTAATTGTTCTCAATTTTAATTCCGTAAATCGAAGCCAGAGAATAAAGCTCCATCTAGCGAGATTTCTTAAACGAGATTAAAGTGAGACGTGGAGAATCAGGAGAGGAGGGGAAAGAGAGTGAGAGATGAAATGAGAAGGAAGGATAGGAGAAAAGAGAGCGCTAGAATAATCCCTGTAATGGAAGACATACGTGCAATCCCACCCATTATCTCAAATTGCCGAGCATTCCTGAAATAACTCACTCACTCACGTGGATGAGGTCCTTTCCATGCCACATGGTACCCCCTCACTTCCAAACCGGGGATCGAACCCAAGATCCAGCGGTCCCCCCCCGAAACGCACTACTCACTTTTATTTCTCATTATTTCATTTTAATGTAAATTAATTCATATTATCATCTTCGACTTATTCTAAGAGCGTCATTATTAAATATACGTATTAATTTAATTTAATTTTTAATTATGGGAATCTAATGTTTCGTTTATCATTATTCACTAAACACGCTCCTGGATCTCAAAGCCCTGGTGGCGCCAGCGGTGTAAGTTCGACGGCTGGAATCCTTCGCATGGGCGTAAACAAATAAGAGCACACATGTGGAGCCGCAGATGGACCTCGAAAATCTTGTGGAGGACAGGCGAAAGAACCAAGGTGGATAATCAGACATAGAGACATCGGGTAGGGAGAGGCAGACATCGGGCGAAGAGGCGGGAACAAGATTGGCAGAGCCACGGAGCAACACGGACACCGGTAGGAATGCGGACCATGTGGAATCAATTAATAAACAATGAAGGTTCGTTTTAAAAACTCGAATGCTAAGCACATGTTGTTGAGTGGCTCGTAAATATGGAAACGGAGAACCAAATACAAACGGAGAGAGATAGGCAGAGTGGAAGGGTGCGAAAAGAGATGAAATGGAATGAAATGAGAGAGAGACGAAGAGGTAGAACATCGAGATGATCAACGAGATGCGATGATAGCCATGACATTGGAAGGTCATCGAAGCGTAAGTCTCACGCAGCTCCATCTTCCGGCGCAGAAAAACATCACTCCACCAAAGTTGGACAAAAGGACTTTCCCAAATGATGGTCTTTTTCTTCTTAAAAACAAAGAAACATGATTGATTAATTCTTCCAGCCAGACGCAATGTGACCAACTAGAGGTTCATCCACGACGACAAAGAACAAGATGTGGACGGGCAGAGAAACAAGCGACAATCAAAACAAGTGTTCACATAAAATCCGGTAAATTTAAATTACATTGCACATAATTTAATCGACAGATGGTCCGTCAATAAGATGCAGACGTACTGAGAAATAGAGGGAAACACCCAGAGAGAATGAGTGAGAGAAAGAGATGGTCAGGAATTGGAAGAGGGAGTCGGCCACAGATGTTACAGTTCGGTGTTGTTCTGTCCGTGTACAACAAATGGTCTCCCAGCACAACTAGCACAGCTGTTTTTGTGAGTGATTTGATTATGCGAGATTCATTCAACTCACACGTCCAGCGTCCGTCCATTGACCAGGTCCATCCAACCACCCACTCACCCATCCAATCATTCAATCCCTTTCTTTAAGCTTATCGCTAGGACAGATCCATCAATTCTTTCCCTACTCGTCAGTTTATCAACTCACTTATTCACCCAACCATTCCTTCCCTAACAACTCATTCATTTCCTCAAACACCCATAAATTATAGTGCCGAGTTGATCCACCCACTCGGTCTCTGACTACCCCACACCGTGTCAGTCGGGATGGAAATGATGCTACGGCAGAATAAGTTGAGGCCTTGGAAGTAGACGAGGCGACCTCCACTCTCAATCCTTATAATCACATGATACGCTTACATCATTTTGGGTTTACCTTATCGGCCGAACAGGCGAGTAACATCTGGCCTCCTCGTAACGTATGTGTGACGTCACAGCCACGTGGCCGGCTACCATGTGTCGGCGTAATCTTGCGGGTGCAGTGAGCGATTGGGATTGTGACTGGAATAAGATCAGGGCGCCGAGATAGGACACGTGCCGGGTTTTAAGGGGGGTTGGAGTAGGAAAACCCAGAAGCTCGGGCGACTGATATTTTGAACGTAGCCAAACAGGTAGGTAACTTTCTAAAATAAAGTCCTTTGAATTTAAAACTAAATCGCTCCATGTAAAACGCAAAGCTAAACTTCAGAATAAAAAAATTTCCTCTTGAAATTAATGCATTTGTTGAAATCGTAATCGTCTTCATCCACTCGTACCAAGCAAACAGACAAAAGGATGCCCACCCCCCAAACGGTGGGTACGTGTGCATGGAGGAGGGATGTGTAGGAGTCGTGTTGTTATCTTCAAAAGAGCAGAACTTTGTGCATAAAGGTTCCCATGTAATGCAGTTGATGATGGCTCCTATAATCGCCCTCTTGCAGGACTCCCTTTATCTATGCTTCTCTCTCTCTTTGGTTCTCTACCTATCTCTCTCTGATAATTCTCCACATCCTCCGTCCATCCATCCATCCAGAGCTCATGAAGATTGCTTGGCCGTTCGTACATTCCATCAGGCTTTTCCAGGTGAGCTTCACACCCCATCAAAGAAATTTTCACACTCGCCTCCTCACTCCTTTTTTTTAAATCCATCCCTCCTAAATGTCTGAACAACATTAACAGGAACGACATTTTAGCTCCTGCTGGATTCGAAATTAGGTATCGGCTATTTCGGTTTTCAAATCTCTCGACGCAAAGCAACCTCAGTGTTGTAATTTCCGGCATTTTCTAAATCCCTTTCGCGGCATCTTTTTTCGTCAGGTCTGATAAAGTTATCAGCGTTGAGTCTGGGATCTCACCTCAAACCACGGTATGATTGAGATTAAACGGACCATCTTATTAAGCATTTTTCAAATTTCTCAAAACCTTCCTGAGCCCAACAACAGTAATGTTTTGTGTTTGTTTAAGTCACAATTATTCAATACACAACAGGTCATCAATATATATTGATCATTGGACGACAAAACTAACAAAAGAACAAATTAAAGCAAAACAAATTATAATAAAAAAACAACATGGATACGATAAACTTCCATCAATCCCCGTATTTGCGGCGCAGTCCAGAAATTACGTAATTTAATTAATCTTAATCCCTAGTAATTAGAGGGATTTAATTAAGTAATGTTTAATGACACATTTATAATAAACTGATAAATTATCGCCCTTTTTAAAGCGAACGAACAAATCCGATCAGAGTGGAAAACAAAAATGGCTGACGGAATTCAAATTCGACGTCTGCGTTTTAGATCATCCGTGAAATGTAATTTTTGAAGCTTTTATATAAATTTAAAAAAAATAAATCAAATTTGTCTTTAAAAATAATTACAATTTTCAAAAATATTGTTTGGAATAAAAAATGGATTCGATTATTTTCGACCCGTTCGTCTCTTATCCCGACAGATTGTTTAAACTGTTTCCAAGAGCAAGTGGCCAATCAATTGGTAATTTCCACGCTTCCATTGAAGAAATTTTATAGTGGAACTTGGGGTTTCTAAAACGTCCACATTGGTATTTTCATATCAAATTAGGGGACGGTAACCTTAACCCCAGTTCCACGAGGTTCCGGTGACCATATGCCAGAACCGCGAGGGCCTTGGTTACGATCTTTTGCAATTGTTTAAAAAAAAGATGGTAAAATGAGATGAAGAAAAATATTCGGATGAAAGAAATGGATGGAAGGAAAAAAGCACAGGATGAGTTATTTTAATAATTAGGAAAATATAAGATCGCCATCGCAGGTGTTTTGTTCCCTTGAAAACTCGATATTACCGAGTGATCACCTCCACTATCCTCTCAGTACTCCATCCGCATCTCTTTTTCATTCGTCCGTTTATTCATTCATTCGTTCGTTCTTTCATTCAACTGTGAGTGAAAAGTCCGTCTTTAATCAAAAGTATTGATTTTAATCATTCACATCAAATCATAATTGAAAATAACTTTTAAAGTTTTATTTGAATATGAAATTTTTAAATCGCTTTAAGTTTTTATAATTGTTTAAAAATCAGCTTATTTTTAAATTAATTCAACACAGCTAAAACAAGCAAAACGTCTTCAACAAGGTCAATATTCTAATCCTTCAGCCACCACATAATAACTGCTCCACATAATTCCCAAAGTTCCCCAATTTCTCTCAAATTTATGCAACTTCTAAATAAGTAAATTTTTCTATCATTTCTTTATTAGGCTACCTGTTACTTCATTCATTCTGTCCGGACTGATTGAGCTTTTGAATTAGAGCTGGTTATAACGGTTATTGTGGCAGTCCATTTAACTAATTGACTCGCGGTTAAGGAGCTGTTTTTCTCAGAGTCAACAGTTCCATAACCATCATTATCAGCGCTATTTATTTTTATATTGTTTTAACCTCTTCATAATAACAAAATAATTAATTATGTAACATAATCAGTCAGAAATACGTCATAACAAACACACGCAATAATAAATATTATTGCCAATTTTGAAGAAAAAAAAACAAAAATAAAGAAAAAAGTCTAGATCCATTTCACAAGAAGTCAGTGCGGAGACAAAGACACGGAAGGAGACAAACAAAGAAATACGGAAACAGACCGGAACGGGGACGGGCAAAAGATATCCTGGTGTTAATCAGGGAGTAACTGGGCGATAATATATCACGGCCATGATTGATGTCCTGAACAAACGCTGTTTAAAAATGAATAAAAAAAATGATTGATTTTCCTACCGTGGGCCATGTGTTAGGTCTTCCTATTGATACGAGACCTATGCCCTCTTTCTGTCCATTTCGTTCTTTTCATTTCAAAAGGGGCGGACTCCACCTACCCTGACCCCAAGCTAAAGTTACGTGGGTTTATACAACTTTTAGATGTAAACGTTTTTAATCACAATTTCTCATAATAACTCTAACTTTGCACTCAAAGGCTCTAACAACCTCAACTCTGACCTCAGCGATACTCCTCGCCTTTGACTTTAGCCCTAGCTCGTAGGTCATGACCCTAACCCTGAAAAGATGGAAAATAATTTGGGGACAGATCCATTTAAAAAAAAAAGCATTGGTTAGTTCTCTTTTGAGAATATGAATAATCATAATAATTTGAGAAATAGAAAGAACAAATAATAACTTAATAAAGAAGTAATATTAATAAAAATATTTCGATCTGAAATTTTGAAGGCTTTTGAAGAATGAAATCACGTTCCATCTTTAAGAGTATGATGCATTTCTGTACGTCAGGCTTGAAGTTTTGAAATATTGCCATCCCATACATATTTTTTTTATTTCGAATTGTTTATTTATTCCTTAAAAAATAATATATTAACATATTAATCAATTAATTAAATACTTACTTATTCGACAAAACATTTGAATCTTGTTAAACATTGTCAATAAATTACGAGCTTGATAAAAAGTAACCATTATTTATTGTCATCAAAAATAATTGTTGTAATAAATTATTTATATATTAGTTATTATTATTTAAATTATAATGTTTTAATTCAATTAACTAATAGTTCTCATAACAAATTAATGATATTATAATTACTAAGTTTGATTAATTTAATTTTTATTTTATTGAATACAGTCAAAGAAAAACAGATGTTTAATGCAAAATTCTATTTATTTATAATTTAATAAAATAATTCGATGCTCTTGATTATTTATTTGATGCATTAAGAATTACTAAGAGTATATTTGAATATCATAATTTATTTTTGAAAATTGAATTCGTAAATTTTGTGTAACCATTTTCGGCACCGTAACAACCGTTTGTAAACTTATCATTCCACCGGGTGACACAGGTAAGCACCCTACAGTGACGTATATGTTGCCAAGGTCATTCCACCGTCCATGAATGGGTAGCTTGAGGCCGTGAGTGGGCGACCCCATAAATTTGATTTAAGGTAACCGCGCGTGGCATAATTTATATTATGTTCATTCATCCATTTATTCGTCTATCAATCCAACCATATCCAACTATCCATCCATCCAAGTTGGTGGGGCACCGGTAATTGAGAGGCATAACATAATGGTTATGAGGATTGTGATGATGACGATGACAAGGCGTTTACGCTGATTGTCATTAAAAAGACACTCAGTCATCAATAGTCTGTGCCCCACTCTTTGTGTCCCCTTGGTCGTGAGCCCATCTGTCCCTGGCGTTCTCCGGTCTCCGTACGGAACAAGTCCATTTGTTTTGGTCACAGCCTCTTGAATATTTCATCGGCCGTCCTGGTCATCTTCTTTTTCACTCACTCACTCACTCACTCACTCACTCACTCACTCACTCACTCACTCACTCACTCACTCACTCACTCACTCACTCACTCACTCACTCACTCACTCACTCACCACTCACTCACTCACTCACTCACTCACTCACTCACTCACTCACTCACTCACTCACTCACTCACTCACTCACTCACTCACTCACTCACTCACTCACTCACTCACTCACTCACTCACTCACTCACTCACTCACTCACTCACTCACTCACTCACTCAACTCACTCACTCACTCACTCACTCACTCACTCACTCACTCACTCACTCACTCACTCACTCACTCACTCACTCACTCACTCACTCACTCACTCACTCACTCACTCACTCACTCACTCACTCACTCACTCACTCACTCACTCACTCACTCACTCACTCAACTCACTCACTCACTCACTCACTCACTCACTCACTCACTCACTCACTCACTCACTCACTCACTCACTCACTCACTCACTCACTCACTCACTCACTCACTCACTCATTCACTCACTCACTCACTCACTCTTTCCTCATCTTTCCCCATTTTCTTATACCATGCTGAGAGGGGGCAGTCTAAAAGATTGCCTTAAAAATCACTCCTTTCCTGACCGAAATGTTCTCGAACTTTCGACGAGATGATGAGCGAGGTGGCCTCACTCGCACAGGAACGACAAATACACGCACGTTCACGCTCACCAATATTCTCGGACACTCGACGATGCAGTTGGAGAAAGCCAGTTGGAAATAAAAAAATATAAAACTCCGACAATGACAACGATGACGACGACGGCAAGAAGCTAATGAGATCACGATGACGAGGGTGATGGCTGAGACGAAGGTAGCAGTAAATTAAGAAAAACTTGAAAAGGACAATCTTGACACAAATAATCACGCCGATGGATTAATAAAGACGGGGACGAGCGTCAAAGGCTGAACATCAGAGAAAGAAGTACGAACGAAAAACGGACAATTACAAGAACAGGCACACATTTGGACAGATAGAAATCAGATCTATGAAGGCAAGGAGACAAACTCATTAGGACAAAGACATGCAATCAAGAGGACAAGATATTACTGATACGGACAAAGACAAAGTCGACGATGAGACAAAGACACAGACATTGACAAGGACAGTGACGGGAAAGCACGTGGCATGCGCAGGAGACGCGCCAGAGTGGTGCAGATGGTTCCCCTTGAAGTTAATCTAACTTGATTCCTGTACATCCTGTTTTCCATTCCTGCTTCTTTTTAATCGTTTTAATTTTTCCTCGCACCTGGTCTCCTCCTCTCACCATCACGGAAGGACTGCAGTGGCTGAGGAGGCGACGTACGGATGGGTTGATTAGGTGTGTGGGTTTGGGGATGGGGATGGGGATGAGAAGGGGGTGGTTCTTAGATAGAAAGCAAGGGAAAGAAATGCAACATCATCCTCATAATCATCGGCGGGGAGGCGAATGAAATCTTGATGAATCGAATCGACTAGAGCACTCTATCCACTCTTGAGCTTATCCTTGACTTCCTCATTTCTCTCTTTAATTATTACCTCACACCCAGACTTTTAATCCCCCTCACACATCCCCCGCAGGAACCTGACCCCATCCCGTCATCACTAATGGAAAATACCATTGAGATGAAGAGAAGTAGAGAAGGCATCTCCACTTGATTAGATTAACCCCTTCTATGGGTGGTCCAGGTGTTACTAGGAGACTATTCGGGGACAACATAGCCGGACGCCTAATGGAGGTCTCTGTTCTTTGCAAATGCAGTGGGTCTGAGTGGATGGTCGGTGGCAGTGATGGGTAGTATTTCAAATCAAGTGATTTAAAATCACGAAATAAAATCGCCTTTGTGATTTTATGATTTGATTCAAAATCATCGTGTGTTGTGCGATTTTGATTTTTATTTTAAATCATATTTTTGATGATTGATGATTTTTTTTAATATGTAAAAATCACGAAATCATATAAAATTTATATTTCAAAATTTAGTTTTTTTAAATATTTAATATTTAATAAATTTTTAATATTATATAATATCTTTCTTTATGACATTATCAGTCGATAATCGATGCAACTTCCTTTTATTAACTTGTATTGTTGTTGTTAGTGCTATTCCGACCTCATGGTTAACGAAAGTTGTAAAATTGCTGATAATGATAAAACCGCTTGTGAATTGCCGCCGCTTCCTTAAAAAATTACAAGTGAGGAAGCTGACAAAGTTGTAGCTAAATGTATTGATTGTGTTAATAAGTCGATATCAGGATCGAGACGTGCAACAATTTCCTACGCCATCTAATGCTTTTTACATTCTTAGCTACATGAAAAATAAATTTTTTTAAATATAAGGATGTATGACACACGATGCATGTTGGAACTGAATATATGACAAACAATTCTTATGGAACTAGTATTAGAAGTGTTTTTACGTAGAACGAATTCTGCACCAGCTGATCAGGATCAACATTTAGAAATAGTCTTTGACAATGAATATTACGGATATTATGAGGATCATCAGTCTGACTTGCAAAAAGTCACTGTTAACAAGGCAAACAGTATCCGCACCAATATCATGAATTATTTGTCTGATGCGGAATGTCATCTCTCTAGTCTTGAATCAAGCCTAGTCAAAAAAATCTTTGTTGTAACTTCATTTATTTATATAGCGCCATATGCATAGCGTCAGAGGCTCTTGTAACCATTTATATAGCGGTCCTTCCCAAGGGAACTGGTGTCAGTGCAGGCTGGGTTTCGAACACCACACATTACGACTGTTGCCATTACCGCCGTATGCAATTCGGCTAACCTGAACGCCCCTAGTCACTTTGTGCGCTATAATACAAAGCTGCCACCATTAGCTACTAGAGAGGTTATTTAGTTCGGCAGGACTGATTGAAACATCAAGAAGGAACAGACTACATGATTCGATGTTTCAAAAACTTTTGTTTTTGAAAGTTAATAAAAGCTTTGAAAATTGACAGTGTTGAAAAAGTTCGTGCACTTTTTGGTCAAAGTGATTTGATTTTGATGATTTTAACGTCAAATCACATGCGTGAACCTGATTTTAACGTCAAATCACATGCGTGAACCTGATTTCGATTTCCAATCACTTTTTGTCTGGTGATCTTGATTTTGATTTCCAATCACTCTGAACGTGATTTTACCCATCACTGGTCGGTGGGTAGATCGAGTGGATGAGCAGAGGGTAAATTTAGTGAT
This sequence comes from Whitmania pigra, assembly GCA_021613335.1. NCBI lineage: Eukaryota > Metazoa > Annelida > Clitellata > Hirudinida > Haemopidae > Whitmania > Whitmania pigra. The sequence continues at coordinate 1,035,947 of JAJTWR010000067.1, forward strand.
TGGGTAGCTTGGCTAAGTGGGTAGACATTGCGGGTGGATGCCTTAGGTATTGGGTGCCCTGATGAATATTGACTATGCCATGTAACTTAAATGCAACAATTAAATAACTTAAGTGGATTCGTAACAGAAATATTAATGATTATGAACAAATGAATGAATGAATAAATGGAAGTGACTTTAGGCACCCCTCGTTCGAGAGTTCTCAGAATAAAAATCTCTTAAGATGAATCGATGAGTATGGCTCCATCAAACCCTGAAGCCTAAGCTGATTATTGTGACCACGCTCCACTCCCGAAGTTGACTTCTAATATGGCGGCATTGGTCAGATACTGAAAGCGTTGAGGGTATAACCAGAATGCGGTAATGTGTCGAAACTTAAATAAAAAACAAAAATAAAACAAAAAAGTTAAACAAAAATTCTCAAATTCAATCTGTGAATGAAATTTAACAAATTCTAAAATTAACGACAACCCAATGCAGAAAGCCCAAGATCGCACCATTGGAATGATGTGGTTGGGTTTGACAAGGTTGTCACTAGTGTTGATAGATTCATCATCGTCATCATCATCATCATCATTTTTCCGGAGTCAGCTTCCCCCTCTCCAGCAAGGAGGGACGGAGGGTGAATAACAGAGACGGCAAAGATAGGCTGTGAAACAAAGTTTACTAGAACAACAAAGCAACCAAAGTAATTATTTAAATAATTATGATTATTATTTGTTGATTCATCATTTAATAGTAAATTATTATTAATAACATAATATGTGCCATTAACTATTAATTATGAACTTAAAGATTTAGTGATAAATAAACATATAATTAAATTATTAGAAGCTAAATATGATGATTAAATAATTACAATGAACAAAAAAACGAAACCTCATCATTCATCTAGAAAAGGAAAACAAGATGTCTGGAAAAAAACGGACTCAAAAGATCATCGACCCAAAAACATGCCCAAACGTCCACCCAAACACACATTCGCACAAACCTTACAAAAAACAGTTCCAAACAAACAGACACAGAGACAAAAACATTGCCAAACAGGCACACAAACAGACGAAAGCATTTCCACTCAGACATATATCCATGTGAACAAACAGACAAACATACAAGCACCCTTCCACATGCACAAACAAACACCCACACATGCTTACATACGTTCATAGCCATACAAAGAAAACGAGACAAGGAACGACAGCTAGTGATACACGAGGACGGACTGAAGAACGGAAGGAGCGAAGGATAAGAGCACCTGGCGGTTATATCTCGTCGAAACACCTGTCCTGTTGGGTTCGTCGATCAACTCCCCCCGGTTGGGTGAACGGGAGCTGATAACATCCGACACGTGCACACGCACACGGTCGTCACGGACGCCGTCTGCTTGGATACTAAAATTCTCGCCATGGAAATGGCCACGGAGGATCCGTTGCTGTTGTTGTTTTGGATGATGATGACGATGGCGGTGATGATGATGATGATGACGATGACGACGATGATGATGGTGACTGCTTCCATTGTCACTAGAATCAACCTCATCATTAACGATAAACACGTAATATCTAAATGCGATGCGATGTCATGTAATTTTTCAAAATACTGGGGCAGACTTTCGGTTCCTGATAGGTTACTCCCAGGTAAGTTATAGTTTTCCATTTTGACAACGTTTATTAATCGTCGTCATCAGCACCATCGTCATCAATACCATTGTTGTCATAATCGTCGTCGTCATCATCATCATCGCCATCAACAACAACGTCCAGTTTTGCAATCGTAACGAGGAGGTCGTGGGTTCAAGACCCAACGGAGTACTATATTATTGGTAGCATAATACCTCACTCAGCACATAGCAAACCAAAGCCCAAATCTCATCAAGGTTATCATCTTCATCATTATCATGATCCTGATCTATTCCATCATCATCATCTCATTCTTCCTTCAAAACTATATCTCATACGCCTTAAATGGCCTTCTCCCCATCCCAAATCCTACCCCGTTTCGTGATGACTCAATCCCTCACCCAGCTACTCCAATATCTTACCCTACCCCCATCCCAGACAATATCCACCCACCCTGACAACGTACGCGTCCGGCCCGCAAAGAATCAAGAGACTATCCATCAAGGAGTTTTACGCCATTGTTATGCGACATCTGTCGGCTTTGTAACGGGGTGCTCCTATCAGTCCCTGGCACAGTCGGACTTATGGCGGCTCGGAGCTGGAAAAAAAGAGAAGTTGATGAGAAAAAAGAGAGGGGAAGATGTTGATGAGGAGATTAGAGTTGGAGAGTTGTTGGTTTGAGGAGAAGAAATAGATGGATGGAATGACGGTTGCGTTGGATGAGAAAGATCATTAGGATGATGTCAAGTAATGCAAGCCATATCGTGTCATGGTGATGATGATGGTGATGTTTAACACGACGACGATGATTATTATCCAGGTGATATGGTGACCATTGTAAAACAAAATTGACCGTATTATTCCCGTTATCATCACTATCATCATCTTCTTTGTCTTCATAACCATTGTTCATGGTCATTATTATCACCATCACCACCATCATCATCATCAGCATCATCATATTGGTCGCCGTCCTACTTATCATCATCATCATCATCATCATCATCCGACAGGACGGGGAAGGGGGCGCGGAATGACGTAGTAGAACAAACTTGAATAATACTTAGGACATCTCCAAGCGCCAACCGGCTGTACGCCGATAAGGCGCGAGATTTATTACGGAAAGCCGTGCATTTCTCGCTAACTCACGTCGTATCTCATAACTCTTGCTTGAAACAATGTACTTTCCAATCTTTCTTTTCCTAGTCCATCTATCTGCCCCTCCTCTCCTTAGAACTTTTACCCCACTCTGGTCTGACAAAGGGCGAGGGCCTTTGTCGGGACACCTCGTTGATTGGGCGCTCATTGACATCGATCGGGTGTGCCTCTGTCAATTGTTCTAATTGTCTGATGGAGATCTCGATTTTTGTCGATACAATGATCCTTGAAAGAAACCGCTCTAAAGTGAACTAAAATATCTTCGTACTATCACGGATACCTGTTGATGTTTCAATCGCAAGATGTTATTGTTATTGTTGCATGTGGCCTTCTTTTGTTTTGTTTCATTTGTTGTTGTTGTTGTTTTTGGAAAAAATGTCGGTTGGCGATAAAAGAAAGTGACTTTGACGTTTATGTATTTTTTCTTCCATTTGAGAATAAACTCTCTCTCGATTGATTCGGAAGTAAACATATTGAAGATTATTAACCCCTTTCATCGCTCAATTGATTGAGAATTGCTACTGTGTTGTAGTTGTATTATTATGTTACCATTATTATTATTGTTGTTGTTATTATTATTTTGTTGTCATCATCATCATCATCATCATCATGTCGCCTTCCTATGCTTGTTGACCCTTTTGACATCGGTGTCATTGAAGAACCATGGATCACAAAAGGGCCTCCTCCCACTGACTTGTACATCGTAGTTGCCCACGTACAAACCATCGGTGTACTTGTCCGCATTGTATCCCATGTAGGTTCTATGGGCACCCATTATAACATGGCACGTCTGGGGTAAGGGAAGAGTGGAGTTTAGAACATAAACAATGTTAATAGTTATAGTAATTAATAATTTGTAAAATTGTCAAGTAATTATCTATTTTTATATAATTATAATAATTACTAATTTCATAATAACTAATTTTAATATTATTAATTAAAGATATTATCGAATATTTATTTATCTATTATTAAAATATATAATAATTTATTACTTATTATTAAATTAGTTGAGTAATTAGATATTATTTACTATTAATTAATTATAATTAGATTGTAATTGTTACAAATGATAATTTAATACTGACTCCTGCTGATAGTGAGTTCTTGCATTTCCTTGAAGTTCCGAAGCAGTTATTCTTGATGGACTCGTGAAAGTAAATGCGAGCTGATTCGTGATCGCACGTGTCATTTCCTGGGGCTAGGAGGCGGGAAAGAATAATTATAATTTAAATATATATTAATATTATTAATATTAATTATTAGCAGTTATTATTTAATTACTTTATTATTAGTATAACTTAAAGATGTTATTATTATTATTTTTTTTTTATTGTTATTATTATTATTATTATTATTATTATTATTATTATTATTATTATTATTATTATTATTATTATTATTATTATTATATTATTATTATTATTATTACTAAAATTATTACAATCCATCGATTGATTTGCGATTTTTTATCATTTATAGTACAGTCCCCATGCTCACCACATCTCGGCTGTTTTTTTCCTCCATTTGGGAAAAAGTCAATGTCCCCTAAACTTCTCTTCGTCCCAAGGACAGCAGAGGTGTGAATGACATCAACAAAATTGGCCCCTATTACGTGCAGACCTACCTTAGGGTCAAGGGCACTGTCGAACTCTGGGCCAGTGGGATCTAACCCTTTGCGGTATTAATGATGTTGATAATTATGATGATGACAATTAAATCTTATTATGACTGACTTTGTCAAAATTGTAATGTAGGAAATGTTGTTACTTTGAACGTGCTATGCTTGAAAATATTATGTACTTAATTAAAAGACCGTATTTACAGTGCAAACGCCTTATAGCAACGAGTTCGATACATGGTAAATAATGCATTAAAATAAATTAAGCAAGAGACAAAAAGTAAATAAATATCAAAATATTCCAAAGACAATTAAACTAATTTACTGCTCAAAATTGATTAACTAATTAAACATTAAATTAAAGTTGCTAATCTATTATTAAAAAAGCATGACGTCTTTAACGGACCATCCCTTTAGCCCTACTCCCTCACCTGTGATCCTACTAATCCTTTGTTGGACTTGATCCACTGCCAGGGAACAGAGGTGTGCCCCTAGGCCGAATCCAATGCACCACATCTTGTCGGTTGGAATGTCGTACTCTATGTTAATGAAGTCTATCATTTCGCCCAAATATGCCCCGAAGCTCCTAGTATTAGAAGCCGCCATCTTGAAGTTGTCCAGGTGAGCTCCTGTCTTCCAATCGTAGATGAATACGTTTGCAGGTTCCTTAAGGGAAGTGATGGGAGGCGGTAGATTCATTGATGGCACTTAATTTCACGGTAATGAACCAACCAATCCCGTAAATTGAATGAATTTAATTAATTCTATTAGTTTAAAGTTTATTAACTATTTAATAACCACTGCACATGAAATGAAAGACTATTTTTTAAATTAGAGATGAGAGGAATGCTTAAATTACGAACTAGTAAAGAAATACTTTAAATAGTAAAAAATAAAAATTAATGTTTACAACCGATAATTGGTATTAATAACAAAGTAACTTGAATAAATTTGAATAGAAATAAATAACCTTTTTAAGTATGGCCTTCATCATGTCTAAGACCCACTTGTCATTGCCACTCTCCTTGTGATCGTGGACAAGAAATATAGCTCTCTGTTTTTTGTTCAATTTCAAATCCATGCTGAATAATTTATATTTAATAACTAATGTGTAGTTATAGTTAATAAGTAATAATGATAAAAAATGAAAACATGTATGACACGTATTAATAGGAATTACACCATGTAAATAGCAACTTATGTAATAATTGTGGTAGTTGTTATGGATAATTAGTTTCACACTAAGGGCCTCATTCTAGCTCCTAGGATCTAGCAAAATTAGAAAACCCCAGCTGTGTCATGATAGCTAGCGAGGCTAAATCCAAAGTTGCTTCCACACGAAATATCTAACGTAAAATAATTAAGATAAAGTTCTATTCATCACCACCATCGTCATCATCATCATCATCGTCGTTGTCGTCATCGTCATATTACCTGATTGTTTCTTCCAGTACGAATATCTGGGGGGTGTCGATGAACTCTCTCCTGTACAGTTTAAATGTTGGCTCTAACTTACCCTCTGGGCACATGACAAGGGGTTTGGTATACGACCTCTGGTTGTATGGATGAGTGTAATGGAAGCACCCTACGTTCTCACAGCAGGTCATTTGGTGCTTGGTTGTCTGGCTAGCCAATTGTTCCACAAGGCTGGAGGAAGAAGAGAATGTCTCCGATGATGTATTTCTTGTTTGTAACTTGCATGTCTATCCCGCTATTTCAACAATCAGCCATTCAGAAGCCATTCCTCAAATACACAATCCATTCCGTTTGTTCCGATATCCCTTTACTCCGGTGGAGTCAAGGTAATGATAGTAATATTTATTTCGCCTATATATTTTCTTTGCATTTCTAAGGGGCAAAGTTGAAGCTGTTGGCCAACTAACATTAATGTATTTATTACTGGTGCTACAAATACCTATGTATTTACCTTAACATTAGAATGTCAGTGAATATGCATAAAATCCTCTTCATTTTTTTCGGGCAACTTTGTTAACAGACTCCAAAGATTGTGGACTGCAGTGGGAACACCCAAACAAGCCATTAAGTTATCTTCATCAGTCATGCATTTTTGTTTATTCAAACTTAATAGTTATTTTGAAAACTATCAATGTCATGAAGCACATTGATTATCATGATTATCTCATTATTCATAATGAGGTTAGGATGTCTAACGTAATGGTGATTGACCAGCGATAACATTATCTGAACGCACCATCTAAAACTTAAAAAGTTTGCGAGCATATTCAAAAGGTAATTTTCTAATCGATTGCAACCTAGACATTTGTTAAAAATTACAATTTATAGAATTTAAATAAGTTGTACTAGTTGTCAGGAGCATGGACTCCTACATATATGCATAAATTTAGGAGTCCATGTCAGGAGCGATAAGCATTTGATAAGCTTTAAAGCTGCTAAGTCATAATCAATTTTAGCGAGTTAAAAGTTATGAATAATTTTGGAATAATAATTTAATAAACAAAAATTAAAATATCAAATATTTGAATGTTACAGTGACTTTTCTCAGAATAAAAGCTCACTAAAATTATTACATTGTCTGGCTTTCTAACTCGCTACTTATATTTTATACGCTTTCTTTTTTAAGTCTATTTTATAACGTTTGAAAAAACTTTAAATATCGGCTAATTATACGTGTAATTTTCTGAATCGTCACTAAAAATACTTTTTGGAATTCTAAGTCAAATTTGTTAAAATAATTGAAATTTAAAACAAATAAGCACAATTATAAATTTTATTATTTTATTGCAAATTTTTAAAATTTTATTTAATAACAAATACACCAATTGCTTCACTAATCGTCTTTGGCAAATGAATTTTTGTGGGCGATAAGTTTGGAAATTGCTGTAAACAATCTCGTGAGTACGAACCGACGGAAAAAACAAGAATACAATGTTTCTTATGTACTATTTGAACGATAATGGCCAAAGGGTTTACACTCTTAAGGTTAGTTATTTGATGAAACTTAAATTATCATGTTTATAACTTCTTAATCGTGTCGACAAATAACGCTGAATATGTTGTTACAAGTTAATTTATCGTCGCCACCATTTTAATAATTGCAATTAAATTAATTAGGGCTTTAAATGTTAATTCTAAATAACGTTTTAATATTTTGCAGAAGGAGCTCCCTAATTCCGATGAACATACGCTATCGGCACACCCAGCAAGATTTTCTCCAGATGACAAATATTCCAAGGAAAGACTTGACTTCAAGCTAAGGTTTGGATACATCGAACCACCAGCAGATGCCAAGAAGGCAAGACTGGCACAGAAATGAATCTATTTCTACTTTGTCTCAACTTTTCTAACAAAACATGACTGAAACGCTTTGAAATTCTATTTGTTTGGGTTTACAAATAAATGTCCCTTACCTGAAAGCAAAAGTTTTTCTCAAAATAATTCAATCAAATAATTAGCCTTTAAAAAGTATCTTTAGCCAGACTGGATGTTTTTCTGGTAGTGATTGCAATAAAACTGCTATGTCTATAAGTTTTTGATTCGTATCAGATGAATTGAATGTCACATATCAAAAGGCTTGCTGGGTTGCAGGGGTCGAGGAGTTGAATGCTGAAGAAGTGTCCATAGATTGGGTTGTCACAGTAGAATGTCACCAGTCCTTCCTTGATCCCTAGGGCACGATTCGGGGAGAGCAAGCACAAGTGATTGGATGCAAATCCTGCCCTGGGTCCGAGTCTGTCGGAGTCATTTCCGACACGCACCTCAAAGTATTCTACGTCACCTGATTATAGAAAATCAGTGTAATTTGTTTTCTGTAGTAATTTGTACTTGTAATTTTAAATCTAATTTTAATGAATAGTATAACTACTACTTTGTAAAGTCTTATATTGCAGAATTGGAAATAGCTCTAGCAATCAAATGATTTATATTAGTTGCCAGTGCCATGCACTTAATGAATTAAAATAACTAGATACTTGTAAAAATAATAATTAAAGTTAGGTAATCCAATTAAATTAATTAGAATAAATTAAACTAACAAACTATTTCTGACTGGCAATGATTTGCTCAGTCTCACCTTTCATCTTAAACTGAGAGATTTTCCTTGGGCTATTGAAATCATATTTCCACCAGGCACCAGCAGAGAAGCCTGTCTGGGCACAGGTCTTGTCCAAACCATCGATGGCAAGTTGGCATTCTTTGTAGTTGAAGGTTGATGACTGTACGCACCCTGAAAGGAAAGAAAAATTATTTGAGAAAGGCTGCCCTTGCTCGTCTCACTTATATAATTTCTTGAATTCCTTCAATGAATTGTCTCAAATTATTGAAAAATTAATTTAACATCATTCATCTCCAGAAAATCGCATTAGCTGTTACAAAGTCAATGCAGAAAATGCCAATATATCATTAGTTCCATCTTGATCATAATCTTTCTGCAAGAGCTTCTCATTTTGGATATGAAATAAAAAGTTGAAAGACAGGATATAACCCTAAAATGCACTAACTAGAATAAATAGAATGCTAATCATAATTCGCAAGGGATCAAGTAAATATCGATTTGTTTGAAAAAAAGCTAATTAATCATTCATTAAATAGTGAGTTCGTCCATTGTTTTTCATGGATTTACTTGGTGAACAATTGAACCATTTGCACTGCAGATGCTAACATTTAGGTCTATTTATAATTTTTCAAAAAGGGTAAATAATTATAATATTTTTTATTGTCTATTAATGCTTCGAGTGCTAGACAATGCTTTGGGTCTCGTCCCTTCATAGAAATTTATCCGGCACAGCAAAAATTTATTTGTGCAAGCTTTGGTGGCATATTCGAAATGAAGAAGTTTGGGGTTAAAAGTTAATTTGATTTTAATCGTAAATTCCATCGGCGACCATTCCTAAAATCGTTAAACGATTATTTTGTCCAGATAAACAATCCCACAAATACTATCGCAATACTAATTATATTAATGCAATAACATGATAGCTAGGGGGTGATCTAAAATAGTGTGACATAGGTTTATTTGTTTTGATGAGGTCCGCAGGTTGATCAGCTCTCTCCCCAGCAAGCAATGTGGCTTTAACCCCGTTCCAACTTGGCTACTCAAAAACTTTCCCATCTATTATTTCCTTATCTCATCAATAAATTGTTATCTTCAGGCCAATTTCGTAGATTCTTCAAAGAAATATAAGTTTGACTTATAATTAAAAAGTCTACTCCTGACCCACAACTACCTTTATCTTGCGGACCAATTTCAAATCCCCGCATCAGACATGGAGTACTTGATACTCGTACTTGGATCTCTAGTACTTGCTTCCATTTTATTGAAAAGCATGTTTATTGACACTTATTTGCATAGTTAGACTTGTGAAGTGAAACTTAGAAAGATTATAAGTTACTTCCTATGCAGATTGTTTTACATGCAACCGATTAAATTCCATCGTTTAATGTACGAGAATTTTGCTTGTAATGCATCTTCTTTCTATGTTGTTTAATGCTTATAATCAATGGCGTCACCAGGGTTGGTGTCAACCCTGACAAGACGGAGGCAATATGCTTTGGTTCTGCTACTGTGTTACCATCCTTCGCAGACAGTCAGAAGCCTCGACTTGACACATCTCTGATGATGAATCCTCAACTTAATTGGGTTGCTGCAGTCTGTTGTGCCAGGCTTTGCGTCCTCAAGGAGGTTAAACCATTCGTCTCATTCATATCCATTCACATTCATTCATATCGAATTTTCATATCCCTCATAGTTCAACTCATCTTCTCAAAGCTTGATTACTGCAATTTGATTCCTGCAAACGTCAACTGCCAAATTCTCCACACTCTTCAAGCAGTCACGAATGTTCTCAAGTGGAAAATCTTCCGATCGCATCACTTCTCTCCTGAGACCTCCATTAGCTAAAAGTTGAGGAAGGAATCACCTTCGAAATCTTCTTTCTAGTCTATAAGGCCGCTACGGGCAGCGCACCCCAATACATCAATGAACTTCTGACATCTGTCCACCAGCAACACGACTCTTGTTGTTCCTATGTCCCGGACGGTCAGGCAGGTAGACCGGTCGTTCCATGTCCGCAGACCCAGGACATGAAATTCACTTTCAACCGAGGTCCTCCTTACACCGACAATAGAACATTTTAAATTTTTAATTAAAACCCACCTGTTCAGACGGTCTTATCGAATTAATTCTAGAGTGTCTCTGCAAAATTTTTGTTTGTTTAATTGTTTTTACTCCGCTCACTCAATTGGAAGAACTGAATCGTCTGCTTTGTCTGTTGTAGTGCCTGCACATCCCTACGGGATAATTTGAGCACTCAAAAAATTGGATAAATAAATTGTAAATTATGGCCGACCCCCTCATCATCCATTTACCCACAAATTCGTTTGTGAATTATTTCATCTATGCAATTATTGTATGTTTATTATGCATTTTTCATAGGATTTATTTGTGTTTACTTGTGAATTTATGGCAATTACAGCATTTGCCTCAACATTTTCTAAATAATTGATTTTCAGATTTTTCAGATTTTCAGCCTTTAATCTTAAATTTGAGAATTTCCTAAAAAACATTGAAACATTGAAAACAATCATTTTAACCTTGGCATTCCACCAGCTCCAACAAGCGGCAGAATCCGAGAAATGTCCACAACAAGGAATTCATTCTGCTAGAAGAATCCAATTATATTTGATCAAAGGCAACATTACTAATAACTACTTAATCGCAATTATTAATTTTATTTATTATTCATGACGATTGACTTATAATGATATAAAAACTTGATTATTTTAAACTTAATGATTATTAGTTTGTTAGTCGTATGTTGGTTATTATATATAATTTTGAGCCTTTTCTCAAATTATGATATAAAAATGAAAAAATCCGGGCGATCATTCATCTGTTCATTCATTCTTTCCATCGTGGTCGATTCAAAGAATTCTCCCAACCGTTCAGATAAAGAATTTCTCGGAAAAAATCGATTCCATCTTTACATAACTAAAATTTTAAGTGACAGAATAAATAATTATTCAATCGAATATATCGAAATTGCGATGTCTGTTTTCTTTTAAAAAAACCCACCTGACAAATTCTCACCGATCAAATGATCGCATTGAATTCATTAATACAATTTATTTATTCATTATTCTAATTTATTCACTCGACCATGACCAAAAAATGCGAATTAAAAGTGCTAACCTGAGAAATAAACTAGCAAGTGAATTTCCAAAGCTGAATTATCCGCTGAGCGTCACCTGTGCGAGGCATTATGACGACTCCTCAAACAGATTGATTGTTCCGTCTCTTCCATTCCTTCATTCCATCAACCTCAGAAATTCTTCACCATGGATTGGCTTTTTTTGGCTGGCAGGGAAAGACTTTTGCCAAGACCGCCATGCAATTATTTTGGGTCCGTCGGGTTTTAAAATATTAAAATATCGCAATAAAGACGTTTTTTTTTAACTTTTCATTACCATTGGAGCCTGCATATTTCCACTAAAATTTTCCAGAAATCCGAATCTGGTAAATATAATGTTGTCAGTAATAAAAAAATGTTATGCGATGGAATATTATATAATACAAATTTGTTAAATAAAATGTTATTTAACTTCCAACTTTTATTACAACGCTCGTTTGAAATCGGCAGAAAAACATCAGTGGTCAGGACAGAGGGTTTATGAGAAGTTAACCCTTCCTATGAATAATAAGTTTATTATTAGTCCTCGTTATTAATAGTAAAGGGCGATAATAAAAACATCATTATGACGGGACCAAATATGCAGGCCATTAGGCAGGGCAGTCACAGGTTACTGTGCCATGTCACTTTGGTAATGGAAAAACAAAGAAGGTCATGAGTGTATTTTTTATACTTTAGAATCCGGCGGATCCCAAAAACATTTGTCCCTTGGCACTTGTCCTTTGACCCTTCTATCGTCGGCCCTGGACATACCGATACACCCATATCATCTCTAACCCGTGTTTCGTGACTTGCAGTAATAATTTCTTGAACACTTTAGAGAAACACATTTTGTTTTTACAAGACAAGAAGAAAAACACATTGTTTTGTTAAAAGAACTACAACAACAGCAACAACGGCATCAAAAGTACAAATTGTAGAAGAGAAATTGTATTTTAGAAAAGTTAAAAAATGCTTTTTTAAAACTAATAAGCACTACAGAAATTTAATTGACTTTGTTGAAAACCTGAACGATATCCTAAAAACATTTCTCCAGAAATCTACAAAGCCAGTAGATCGTCAGTAGGTTTGAAATAAATTTCATTATTTTCAATCATTGTTCTAAATTATTCACTCGACTATGACTAAACCGGCGATTTAAAAGTGCTAACCTGAGAAATATTAAATACATTACAGTAGTATCACAGTAATTACTATAATTATCATGTAATGTCTTAATTATAAATATAATTTAACATTAAGTAATGTGACTAATAATAATAATAATAATAATAAATAATAATAATAATAATAATAATAATAATAATAATAATAATAATAATAATAATAATAATAATAATAATAATAATAATAATAATAATAATAATAATAATAATAATAATAATAATAATAATAATAATAATAATAATAATAATAATAATAACAATAAAATAATAATAATAATAATAATAACAATAATAATAATAATAATAATAATAATAATAATAATAATAATAATAATAATAATAATAATAATAGTGTAATATTTTGTATGAATGTCGACTAACAAAAGTAAAATTATTATTATAAAGAATGAAAGTATTATAATGTATCATCATTTGACTTTAGAATTATGGGAGACATTTTCTTGATTCCAACAATATTTAATGGGATTTGTAAGCAAATATAATTCAAGAATTCTAGTTAATGGTGGCACAAATAATCTCCCAAGTAGCCATGAAAGACTTTCGCTCGTAAATCATAGGAGAAAACAAAACAAGCTGAAAAAGGCGTCAGAAAATGGCGCACTATTTTGCAGAAATTGCTGTAACTCTCTAAATTGTCGTTCAAAAAAATGGCTGCGTTCCATTACCATCATCATCATCATTGTCATCATCGTCATCGTCGTCGTTATCGTCGTCGTCATCATCGTGGTCGTCATCATCTTCGTCGTCGTCGTCGTCATCATCATCATCATCATCATAATCATCGTCATAGTCGTCATTGTTGTTTCTTTACCAAATACATATTTATTCATTTGAATTTGTTGAAAAGGTTCGATTTCACCAAAGACAATGGAAACGATGATGAACGCCGTTGCATAAATCGTCTGCCATTTTCTAAGGAGTTAGCTGCAATGCTGAACATTCTTCACTACGGTTTTAATTTCCATTACGCCGAAAACTATTGGCACGAGGACAATAATACGCACGATTTTCAATACCTCATAATATTTATAACATGAAGTTTCACGTTAACAAGTGATTATGCAAATTATGAATTAATGAAGCAGTGGATCCGACTTAATACATCAACAAGTAGGTCGATAATGAGTACGTGATGATACCCAGTCACGCATTCCCGCCCTTTGCTGACTTTTGGTATTCAATTCTCATAGTTGCAGACACTGAATCATTCTTTCTATCACAATGGACAGGAAACTGCAGCATCTAGATCGATCTCAGACGTTACGAAATGAGTAGCGAGTCTCCTCCAAAACCTGTGCGATTTTCTTTTTTATAATGATAAGTATTATCTTTATATTATTATAATGATAAGTATTACCTTGTAATGATAAGTATCATCTTATAAACATCACGCTGTTGTTGTTGTGTAGATCCTATTTGTGTCATTTGTGAAAAAATGCACTTAAAAAAGTTCGATCTGTTTGGACGTCATTTGAGCTTTTACCAAGGTATACGCTCTCGCTCACCTGATGAAATGACTTTTTTATTTTAAAGTCAAAGGGGTCAGCATTATCACCTCCACCTCTAATGACGCCCTGCTAATAACCCATTCGAATGGCTTTGTATGGTTGAACCACGTTAACGAACATTGCTCCGATCCTAGAACGTTAAGGTCTTTGGATGAAAAAATGTATTAAAATTCACCCAATAGCTAATAATAAGACAGTCGAATCACACTAATAATTACATGCAACAGCATTTATTTTTTTCCACATTTCTTTTAACATCGTGTTGGCAATTTTGAATTCTTCCATCATCGACGACAATGCTCTTCGATTCACGGTCGCGGTGAGCAAAAATGTTTTCTCCGTGAATGGATGGAATATGGGGTTGACATTCCTAAACAAAGCACCGCGGACAATGCGAAATTCCGATCGATCCGAAAAAATGTTCACCCATTCATCGTCTTATAGAAGGTTTTCAATTTGCCAACGCTTTTCCCGGACTTTTAGTTTAACTTCAGAATCAATAGAATTAGTAACTGATTCACTTGAAAATTTAACATGGAGAAAAGATTCCTTTTGTCTATCCTTTCAATCGATGTCTTTCTCGAATATGTTTGAGCCGATTGTATTTATGATTCTAAGAGCTGGTCGAATGGAAAAGTGAGACATACACTGAAACATGAGCAATCGAATGCTTTGGGACGCAGTTATAGAAAGTCATCGAAAGAGACAGACCCCCGTAGAGACAGAGACAGAAGACGGAATGAATGGCGGAGAGAACAGACACCTCGATGTGAGAGTTCGCTTGCACCTGATTCCTTGTTTAAGAACCTTCAATTTTCTCCAAGCTTCATCATTATCAGCGATTAAAGGCATATGTTATCATCGGGCACTCTGTAATTATTTCAACTGTTATTCTGGGGGAAGGGTTCTATCCCCTCCTTCGATGTCTCAAACCCCTTTGAAAATCGATGGTTCTCCTCGTTTTCCTCATTTTTATAGAACATTTCGATGGACCATTCTCAGTAAGAACGGATCCCTTTTTCATCGACAAAGTAGACCAAGACAGGGACGTCATTTAAGATTTTTCCAAGTGGGAGGCAAGCCCTACCACAACTTGAAAAGACGGCCTTTTTTGCTACTAGCCAAACTTCAAATAACGTCCATGCAGTCTTGGATATCTTTAGCTGGCCTATTTAGGATTTTTTTGAAAACCTTTGGGCTATTAGTGAACTCTGTTAAGTGACAAAAAATAATTTTCCACGCAACACAAACGCTATCCTTCTTAACTCCCGGCGAGAAAAGTGCTGGATCAATGTAACCTTTATTCACGCTTATTGTCTCTTAATGCAATTTGCTTTTTACAATTTGCTTATTTCTCTTCTCCGAAGTTTTTTGCATATTTCTTCGAAAAAAGGCACAAGAAACAAACTTCGTCGTTATTTTTCCCCAGACCGAATCCAATTGATTGTTGATTGATAACCTTTATTCATGCTCGTTGTCTCTTAATGCAATTTGCTTTTTACAATTTGCTTATTTATCTTCTCCGAAGGTTTTTGCATATTTCTTCGATAAAAGGCCCACGAACCATTCTTCGTCGTTATTTCTCTCCAGACCGAATCCAATTGATTGGCACTTCGGGCAAAGAAAAGCGCTTAATAATTGAACGCTTTTATTTTCATTTACCCGTCAAAAAAATTCTTTTTTTTCAAACTGAAATTCATAGTGAATTTTAAACAAAAACAAGGCGATTCATAGAGAACTCTCAATTAACATCATCTCCACTTGACAAGAAAACTCAGAACATCAGTTTCCTACTTTTATTTATGTGATCAGAGTTCGTTGCATAACTAAGATAATTTGGATCTGCAGTTTCAACTGCCGCAGTAATTTTTAAAGACACAGCATGATGTACATTTGATGGAAATCAAGCCACTGGACACTGTACTTTTTGTCTGGATAGTGGAGAGTGGATGCTACATTTGGCTAGTGTCAAATGGCCAGCACAAGGCAGAAACTGCATGCAGCCCAGACTGTCAAAGTATTTGTAGTGAGTATTGCGCCTTATTAGTGAGAATAGGCACTAACAGACTGACCTTAGATTTTTTTGCGTGATTAATGTAGAGATGTCGAAACTTAAAGCTACTGATAATACTGGATTAAATATTGCTAAGAAAAAAGTGCGGCTTGAAGTTTAAACCAAAATGGTTGAAAGAGTCAGTGTCGGATTAAGAGTGGGACCCGACGATCCCGGGCCCAGGACTACCCACCAAAAGGGAGCCTCCCATCAATATAGACTTTCGATCAAATTTATACAAAATGTGTAGTTCTTGATAAATGCGTCCATTGAAGAGTTAGATTTCAATTTGGTTTGGCGCATCGATTGATGTACTACATAGGTAGGTAGGTATATTAACGTCCGTTAAATAACGAAATTATTTGGACGAAGCAGGACTACCTACTAAATTTCAAAGCCGTTCCCAGTTGTACTGCAACACCGAGTCAACGCTCCGGAGTAACCAGAACCAGCCGAGGCACC
This sequence comes from Whitmania pigra, assembly GCA_021613335.1. Lineage (NCBI taxonomy): Eukaryota > Metazoa > Annelida > Clitellata > Hirudinida > Haemopidae > Whitmania > Whitmania pigra. The sequence goes on from JAJTWR010000067.1 coordinate 1,052,721, forward strand.
CCCAGTTTACAAAAATAACTTTACATTAACATCCTCCGCTGGAAAACCTAGAAAAAATAGAAATTGATGACAAGCCAACAAAGTGGCTAGAGCTACCACAAGTAGCCAATACCATACGCTCATTACAATATATGTAGGAAGTGCGCATCTTTTGACGGTATCTCAACACGATTTTCTACAATTTTAGTATGTTATATAAATAGTGCTTCCAAAATTGTGTTTTAAATTTGGTGAAGTATTATTTTACTTATTACTTTTACTTATTATTCTACGCCAAGAAAAATGCTCCACTTCTTACAGGCTCCATTTCTTCGTAAACCAAATAGTGAAACCCTGGAACTATCTGTCTGATATTATCAGCTCCACAATCCATAGTCAATTTAAAGCCTGCATCTCCAGCACTGATTTTGGGGAAGTTTCTAACAATTTAATGACTTAAATTTGTGTCTATGTCTACATATTAACTGACTCCAATTTGTGATAGTCACTTGTGACCCCCTTTTTGGTTGAAATAAAAAAAAATAACGCTATTAAACGGCTACATTTAATAGAAAAAAACTTTGAGTTTCAATTAACACTGATTACGTCATTATCTTGGTTAGCATGTTAACAAAATTCAGGTGCCTGGGGAAGAAAATATTCTGCTTAGACAACTTTTCCGCGCACCCTGAAAAAAATTAGAGGGAACACTGCTCCCAATTATTCATTATCGAAGCGAATTACTGCAAGCATTGACAATCCCAATAAATGGCCACTATCCTCAGAATTCAAAATGCCGCCTATCACCTCAAAGACGAAAGGAAATATAAGAAAACGGATTTACATTAACCAATAGTTTTAATAAGAAATAACAATTACTTAAACATTATTTTTAATTAATTAATAATAATGACATTTCGTTGACTAGATTTATTTTTAAATGCCCTTTATTGACGAAACAACCACGTGCTTGAGTGTGTTACCAGCAAATTCATAATCATGTAGTTGCAATTTAGACTGTCAAACTGATAATTCACAGAAATGTCGCCTGCCGCTGCTTCAAATCGCTTTCAACGCAACTGTCGAATGTTAGCTAAAAATATTCGTTCGAGTTAAAACGCTTCAATTTTTTTATTTATAATATATATATACTTATTATTACTTATACTTTATTATTTTTATAATTATGAAGGGCTATTTTAATTTTGTAATTTGAGTCCGATTCGTAACTAATTTATTGTCAAGTTTATTCGCACCTGTGTCGTTCTAGCTGCAAGGCGATACCTTTGTTTGATAGATCTCAGATTGCAATCATGCACTGTTTTTGATTCTTAAACATATTTTATCGGTCACCGAAGAAGATAAACTGACGTAACAATTTTAGTAATAAAAAAATTAAACTTTATGCTTAGAAATGGCTGGCTGTAAAACAAGCGCTGTTTTTAAATACATCGGAGCTCTGTTATTGGTTCTTCAGCCTTGGTTATGTCTGACAGGTAAAGTTGTTTAGTATTCTAAATATTATATCTTATATAAGGTGCTCTTAGAATGTCGCTTTAAGCTGTAATTGTGCGCATTAGTGAAGTTCAGATTTAGACATTAGAAATGAGGTTTGTTCGTTTAACTAGAAATATGATTTTTCTATTTGAGTAACATTATTTGACGTTTCAATTTCGTTTCGATTAAGTTTTAATGCAAAGCTTCTTTGGAAAATATCTTAATCTTAACTTGCGTGTTTACGTTTGACAATAGACATAAGATGAATTAGTTTAATCCACAAGAATAGATCAAAAGTAAATATAGCCCCAAACACAGTGATCAGAATATCTAATTAGCATGAATAATTACTTACTAATTAGACAGCATCCTTAATTATTATCATCAATTCAGTCTAATTGATCTCATTAGATATTCATGCCCAAAGGTTGGGCTTACACCACAGTCGTTTTTATAGCCATCATTATCATTATCATTGTAGTTACTATCATTACCAATTATCATCAACAATGACATCTCAATGTTATATAACACAACTGTCATCATCAACTTCATCATCCTCATCCTTATCACCATCACCACTACCATATTACCTATTCCAGGTGCCCAGTACATTAACTTCCCTGAGTTTGTGGTTGCTAAGTGGTTTTCCCTCGAGGATCGCGAGACTGAAACTACCATCACAGAAACAACTTTCAAGATCACAGAGACCTTGGAGTCTCGACTGGTCGACTACCTACCCTACAACGAGACCATTGACGCGAACGGTAACTTCGACGGGAAGTACCTGATCCATAACATGTGGGTGTCGTTGTCGTTGTTATGGATGTTGTCATTGCTGTTGTTGATGTTGCCGTCATTATTACTATTTATTAATATTGATATTGTTGTGGCTGATGTTGATGTTTTTGGCTAAGATGGTTATTGTTATTATTGTTGCTGCTGTAATTTCTGTTAATCAATAAAAATAAAAATAATTTTGATGATAAATTTAATGCTTTAATAATAATAATAATAATAATAATAATATTGTGATAGCAATATTAATAGATTTATTATATAATTAAATAATTGAATTTCATTATTATTTTCACTATTAAACATTAATCCACAGTGAAGGGGACTGCTACCAGTGCTATGAGATCCTTTTCAAGACTGTCAACATTCTGCAATACAGAAAGAGTGAGCGATCAGAACTTAATTTTGTAAAATTTATTGCGGTTCGATCGTTAAATTTGAATCATTAGCGAGTAACCCGGGTTGGTGAATCTTCGGATGAATGAGTGAATCAGAATCAGGATTGCTGATAGAAATAAATGTTTGGCACCCAGGTCATGTCAATTTGTTAATTTGGTAATGGAGAAACAATAAAAAGTTTTAAACAAAACCTGGGCACTCTACCAAACCTCTGGTCATTTGGCCTTCATGGCTCCCCCACAGCAGCACTGTTTGTCGTACACAACTAGAGGCTAGAAGACCTTCGGATAATTTGTATTTGTGCCGCTATTTCTGACGTCGATTATTGCTTATAATTATGATTCATCAGATGATGTTATAATTATCGTCGGCATCATCATTGTCGTCCTCGTCGCCATCGTAAATGAGTTCTTCGTGACCAGTTACTTTTCTTCGACAGCTACCTGCATTTCCAAGCTTTATCCGGACGAAAAGCTCAACCTCGAGATGGTCTGCCAGAACATCGTGCCGAACGCCGACGTGATCACCTGGTTCAGTGAGTGCAATATCATAATGTCATCGTCATAACCATCGTAACAAGCATTGTTGTCGTTTTCAAACTTCACGAATGTCAGATAATGATAATAATTTAATAACGATGATAATATTTATAATAATAAATTTCAAATCATCAATGTCGTCTCCTTTGTTTTGAAACTGTCATCATCACCATCGCTACCATTATCTCTCAGGGACTGAGGTGAAAACTGTGAATTGCAAGACAACATGGGAGGGTACTTTCTCCTTCACCTACGAGGTCGATCATGGTGGAGGCAGCATCTGTAAGAGCCCCCAGTCAGCTGTGGTGGCCTGCCAGGAGCCAGGCTCGGTCTACGTGGACAACCAGGTTTTCACGATAAATTTCGGCAAGTGCCAGGACATGATTGAAACAGTCAGTCAAAGTGAGTGCAGGCCATGATTGGTCAGTTAAAAATTAATGGGCGGGGAAAGCTGGCTGAGATTCCAACAAAAGGAGCTTGAGGGTAATTTACTTAATGAACTCTAAGTTGACCTTTTGATGTCAATGTTCCAGAGATAAGATTCCAGTGTATGGGTTCCTGGATGGAAGGGAAGAATGTCTTCTCTGCCATGATGGACATTGGGGAAGTCAAAAACAGGATGAAATTTCGTTGCATGGTGAGTGATTTGAGTCGTGATTTGGTGAGTGCTGATGGTTCGGTGATGATCTATGTGGTGATGATAATTGTGATGATGATGATGGTGGTGTTGGTGATGATAACAGGGACGTTGATGAGGATGAGGGCTAAGGCTATGGTGAAGCTGGTGACATCATCACGTCGAATATGGCGGGCGAGTTAGCGTAGAGGGTTGCGTGCCTGCGAACGACGGTGAAAGCAACAGTCGTTACGTGTCGTGTTCGCAACCCAGCTCGCACCGCCAGGGAGCTTCCTGGGGTAGGGGCGCTATATAAATGGTAGGTCGATTAAGTGCCTTCACATCCTGTTGGGATACGTAAGGCACTCAAAAAATTGGCTAAATAAATAAAATAAAAAAAATAAATAAATCATCATCATCATCATTCATCAATTTATAAATATTAATATCATTTTATTCACTGGCATCACATTATTGTCACCAATCTGCTTATTGATTTTCAAGTAATACTAACTTCATCACCACAATCAACATCACGTCATCCAAACATGGCTTTACAGCTCACCAGAGCGGATCAGCAATATGCCGACAACACCCGATACTTCGCCCTTTCGAGGTGGGCCGAATGTGCTTCCCTCAAAAGCCCCTACGACGGACCGATCAGGCTCAAGCTGTGGCCGGCCTACGTAGGCCACATGGGCGAATCGGTTTACGGGGTCGGCATGGTGACGCCGTCCTGCAACTTCCCCCGAAACTTCACCGGAACGTGGTTCACCACCGCAGAGTTTGACTCCGACGTCACCATCAACGTCACCCACATCTACTTTAAGACGAAGCTCGATCAGTACACGTACAGGGAATCCGTCTTCATCTGTCAGCAGAACAGAGACTCGAGGTACCTCGTCACCGCGGTAACGATCGGCAGATGGTGAGTAGTTATTCGTTTCCTCGGTGACGAGCGGATAGAAATACGTGGAAATGTGATGCTGTTATATTTGACTTTTATTTATTAAAATTTAATCAATGCTGTTTAAAATTTGTCATCTGGTTGTGCATGTCGACTTTAAGTCATTTATTTAGTTCAGGCACATTTTTGTCCAAATTTTTAAATTCACTGCAGGGTTAATTTATTTTGATATGTTTTCATTTCTTTGCAAAATCAGCGAGGTCGATTACATCTGCTTTGCCTTCATGCCACGTCACCACAACATCATCAGGTGGAGAATGAGTGAGTAGAAATCTTCAAATTATCATTGTCATCATCACCATCTTGCTCGTTCTTATATTTAGGATGAGTCTTAAAATGCACGGTTGTTCAAAAGGAAAGATCTGATAAATTTAATGTGAAATGTTAAAAATTCATTGTTTCGGTGCGAATTTAATAAATCGAAATTGAAAAATTGATTTTAAAGAGCACAATTGAATTGAATGAATTGTTCAATTTATGATAACGGCCCACAAGTTATTTGCTCATTTTGTTAAACCCATCCAAACCATCCAACCTCCCAAGCCTACTGTCCACCCCACCATTGCAGGCAAGCCGTACCGTTTAAGTCTCATCCAGTCCAAAGCCCCGGATGCTCAGGAGAGGATATTCAGGCAGGCATGCACCTGGTCTGCTTTTACCCTCAACAGGGATGACACAGCCTGGAGATACTACACTTTCATATGTTAGTAGAAAGCATTTCTACTTTCTTATATTCTGTTTGTTATGAAATTATTTTATTATATTTATATTAAAATGAATGTGGATGTTATAAATGATTGCTGCTCACATATGATCATCATCCATAAATGATGCATTGGTGACGTATTTATAAAATTGTAATGATAATTTATACAAATTTGTACAAATACCAAGGCATAGAAGATTTAGTACCTGAAGTTGAGTAATTGAATCTTTGTACTATTGTTCCAAAATGAGCCAACACAGAAACTCTCAATTACCTAAATGGAATTTACAATCTCATATATTAATTAATTTTACATGACAAATTTACATTTTAATTTAGTTAATTAATTTTTAAATTATATTTTGATGAGTTCTTAGCCTATTTCGACAGGGTGTTCCACATTACACAATTTTTAATCATAACATCAGAAAAAATTAATTGTTTCAATTTTTTCAATTCAAAATTTTTCCAGTAAACCCTCCAGCTCCTGTACCCTGCCCCATCGGGGGACGTTACAACTTCACCCAGATTGGCAACAAGGAGGAGCACTACGTGACGAGGATTAAGGGCATCACGGAGCGCCCGAGGCACATGATCGATTGCAAGCAGTACGTTTCGGAGCTCAAATCGTGCGACGAATTCCCAAAGTGGCTGTACGTCGACGCAGAGTACTGTGCCACGCTCGACCACACCGGAAAACCCATCTCGGAATATGGTGAGCGGCTCGGTGCTCTTGTTTGGAAGGCGGTTGATTGTTTATTGATTATTTGGGATAGTTATCATTACATTTGTATCATTAGTCATTCTAATATTTATCGTTTATTATTCATTACTATGTTCAAGATATTAACATTAAGTTAGTCATAAGTATAGTTTATTGTAATTATGAGGAGCTAAAAATAATAACAGATCCGAAAAAAAATTGTAGTTAACTAAAACTACTTTAAAACTATATTAACAACTTGAAACAGCGAGCATTGGTGCCGAATTAATATATAGTTAATTAATTGCCAATTAATTATACAGATATGGCCGACAGGCAGCTCTTCTGCGTCGGTTACTGGTTGGAAGACATGAAGTCGTACATGATAACCTATGACATGGAGGATGCTGTCTCTGCTTTCAGATGCTGGGTGGGTCAAAATAAATTAATTTATTTTAATTTATTAATAAATTTATTAATCTTATGTCCTTATGAACATTAATAATATGCAAATGATCCTCTTGAGTGAATCACCTGTCCACGTAGGATGCGAACGGTACTTTGATTGCCGACCAATTACGTAGAACCACTTCTTGACAGAGGAGCATTATTATGATATTTTCAGTTTAATGATATTTATAAATTTATTGTAACTTAATTTATATAGCGCCATATGCATAGTGTCAGAGGCTCTTTTTGTAACCATTTATATAGCGCTCTTTCCCAAGGGTGCTGGCGGCAGTGCAGGCTGGGTTTCGAACACGACACATTACGACTGTTGCTATTACCGCCATATGCAAGCACGTAACCAATTCTGCTAACCTGCACGCCATGAATCATTGATTACTACTACTACAACTTCACAACATCCTCTTAGGTATACGAGAGGACAGATTGGCGTAAACTCTATGCTTCGAAGGCAATAAGGGCAATGTGTGCTCCTCAGCAGACGGCCTACAGTTCAACCTCGAACGAGGGCGCAAGCCTTGCCCTTGTTCTCACGGAGAGCGAGAGACTCTGTGAGTTTTTCTTTAAAGTTATTTTTGAACAAAAATATATAACTGAGAATTGCAAGTAATAAATGAAATTTTAAAGTAATTTCATGTATAATAATGAGAACTCGGAAAGCGATTAATGCACATACCAATTAATTCACTCCTCGATTGAAATTTTGGTATTATTAAGAAATAAGTACAACATTTGTTGTTGGTGTGTTCCTTTTTTATTTTGCATCAACTAATTAATCGCTTTTTTTGCTAATTTTCGTTATTTTCCCAAAACATTGATGCCTTTACATCCTAATAAATTCCTAATCTTCACAGGGGATTCCTGCCCTCAGAGGTATTCTACTGGAGCCAACCCGTACTCCCAAGAGCTTCAGATTTTCATTGTGGATGAAACTTCTTCTTCGAACAGCCTCAGACTTTCTGTCGTTTTGATGCTCTTGACGATTTTAGGTGCTCTCTCGTACGTGGCCGGTTGTAAATATTAAAAATTATCAAATTATAATAAGTTGTGTAACTTAGGCGACGATGATGGTCATTATACTGTTTGCTGCAACGATTTTCTATTGTCGGCTGGCATATCTTCTACCATCTCGGATATTCCTTACATGCTTGCCATCAAGCGTGTGAGATTATATTTTTTGTAGTTATCTCTTTGCTATTATATACTTTTACTTTCAATGAGGTCCTGTTTTTGTTTATTTCTATTGTTTTAATGTCAATTTGTGTTTATTAAATTACTATTTTCTTTGCAGTTAAACAGATACTATAAATGAGAGGATAATGTTAACAACTTCGAATAATGTTAACAACTTCTAATAATATTAACAACTTCCATTAATATCTTTATCAAAAAAATGCTGGGACTGTACTGCTTGATCATAACTAATCACATGGCCAGTAAAACGCTTTCATTTGGCTTACAATTTAGCATCTCTGAGTTATTCACAATACATAAATGTAATCATTTCAATTCTGTTTGTACAATTATGTGACCAACAGATCAAACGATGGTTGCTATATATAGGCAAACGTGGTAACAATGTTAATTACTGTTTGTCTAAACTCGTTTTAAAAGGATAAGGATGTATTCCTTAAAATCCTAATTAAAATGTGTTTATGTTTTTGTGGTGGCACAGACTCTTCCTGTCGTCAAATGCCGCTGAAACCCTTGTTCTAACCGTACTGGCGTCATAGGATAATAAATCCTGGTTCATATCATTAATATTATAAGCTGAATAAACAAATTTAAAAAACATTAACTTTGTGATTTTGATAAAATGTTGAAAACTTGCACATCTAGGAATAGATTAGCTTAATTTTAAATTATGCCTCAAATACATATGCAAATAAAACCCATGTGTATACAATTTAATGCATTAAAAAAAATGTATGACTAACTTAAAAATAACATTCGCTTGGAATTACCGATTGCTAAAGAAGTACTGAGATTCACTTTTAAGCAACACTTTTTTTTTTATTTTGGTCAGTGCCACCTGCGCTGCTTTTTGTCTCGCGTCGCTGGCCTCGACAGAATAATTTACAAAATGTGGTCAACTTGCCGATTGCAAGGCAGGTAGGCTCGTCTCTCAAAAGGCAATGGATTCGAGGGAGACTACATCGTCAAGACGGGCTTCCTTCGTCGGAAGCAAGAGAAAACATGATCTATCTGGTCAGATAAAATCGAAAAGGCTGAAATTTGAAGAGAAAAACAAATCGCTGGACAGATATTTACGACCCCTGGAGTATGGTTTGTTTTCTCTTACGCCCTTTAATGATGGCTTGATATCGAACAAAAATAACGTTAATTAGCCACATAAAAGGCGCTCTCAAGGAGCATGATCGAGCTAACTGCCAGAGTGCAGTTATAATTCAATACCTCCGCTTCATTAATTTTTACGTCACTGCCTTTCTTGGATCATATACCAGAGACTTTATTCTAGTCATAATGTCATATATAATAACGTCATAATACATCACGTACGTATAAATTATATTATATAATAAAAGTTACGTGCATATAAATTTTGGAATACAATAAATTGCAAATTAAATTAAAGCCATTGCTTAAAGAGTGATACATCATATAAGTTACATTCCATTTGGCAAGAGTATGTCAATCCTTGGTTTTATTTTTAGAATTTTTAGTGTGAATTGAATTATTTCCAGGATGGAAAAGAGAGTTGGTCCTGCGGTGCATTTCGAGAGGAGGAAAAAATAAAAGTGCGGACGTGTATTACTACACGCCATCTGGCAAGAAACTGGTCGGTAATCATCTGATGAAGTAGCTTAATTAAGTTGAATTTGCCTTCAGTTGTTCATGAGAGGAAGTGCTACTCATTAATTATGTTTATTATGATTATTATTATAAACTATAACAGTAATTATGTTTGAACATGAGTTTGATAAAAGTCGATCGAATTATTTTGTATTTCACAGAGATCCATGCCACAAGTTGTCTCCTACTGTGAGTGATTCTTCCACAATAAGTCTACTGCTTGTTGTTAACTTATTACGCATTCATTAACAACGAATATTATTTCCTTTCCATTTTAAATCTTCAAATCACTTAAAGAAGCACAAGCACAAATCTGATTGCTTGTTAACCTAATTATTATTTATAGTAAATTAGTCAATTGATGATGATGATGATGATAATAATAATAATAATAATAATAATGACAACAACAATAATTTGTTTATTTATTAATTACTTCTACACTACAACTACCATTACTTAATTATGCTTCTGCAGTGCAGACCAATGGTAATGATGATCCTTTGTGCAAGTTGTCAGGGGAGAATTTTGTCTTCTACGGTGAGGTCGTCTCTCATCACAAAAACGAATGGGTCAGAAATGCTAGAGACCGAAAGGCCATTTCCCCAAAGAAGGAAAAAACATCGAGTCTTAAAAATCAGCCTAAACCCAGCCTTAACATTGCCCGAAGACAGGTGGGGAGGCCTAAGGGTTCAAAGAAGGGCGTAGGGTCCAAACCCGAGCCTAAGTTAGAGGATGTCGCTAGGGTCGAGAGTGGGGGAACATTGACCTTGGCAAGTAAAGTAAAAGTTGAAAGGTTATCAAAGTTCAAACCCTTGTTCACTGTTCTAACTAGTTTTCGAATGATATTAATATTGATGATGATGATGATGATAAAAGAATACTTTTTGTTTAGTAACTAACTTGTCGGTGGTTTTATTACATTTCAGCAGCATTGGGTCGATTAAAGTTTCACCGAAGAAAAATAAGGATTGCAGAAACATGTGAGTTTAGAGGTTTTTGAGTGACCTCGTGAGTCAAACACAGGAAAATTTACAGGGAAATTATTAATGACCATTATCATATAATCTATAAATTTATAAAATTTATGGTGCTTTTTCAATATCATTTTTATTTTATAATTTATTTAATAACTGCTTATTAGACTTATATGCTCCGACAGATAGAATGTCATTACAAGAAATAAGGGATGTTTCAATAACATAAATTTACAATTTCAATAAAAATTATTAGGCCCAGGGAAGACTGTAAATCCGTTATGGGATTAAAGAGCACGGGGTCAGTGTACATCCTACCGTCCCTGCCCCTGCCACCCAAATCATCATCTCGCTCGCTTCCGTCATCCGACAATTCATCTCTCTCCATGGCGGTTGCACCACCGTCCATCTCGTCCCCTCAGAAGGTGTGCAACCTCAGGTGCCCGGGGCTGGAAAACGTGCTACCGACCCTCGAGTGCCGGCGTTGTCGCTGCCTCTTCCATCCGGAGTGCATCGCGTTTCTCGGAGGTCACTTCGAGGTCGCCAACTTCTTCTGTGAGGTGAGTAGTGAGCTTATGAAGTGGGTTTAATGTTAATTGTTCTTGCTAAGAATCTTTAAATATAGACATTTTTTAAAAATCAATATTAGCATTTGCATTGCAATGTAGTAATTTTTTAGCTTAAAAGATTTTATATATTGCATAAAACATAAGTGTGATGTCAACATTAAATAACCTAATAAATTGACAGATGTCAATTGTTGTTGAAGTCATTACAATTCTTAACCTAATCGTTTGACGAATTTTCATTTGCCAGTGCTGCAAAAATGCCGATCAGACTGGAATCAAGGGCCAGAGTCAAGAACCGAAAATCAAACTTCCCTGCAAGATGACAAAGGTGTCCAATGTTTCGACATCCACAAATCAGAAACACCGGCTCATTGTTCCTGCAACTGCCAAAGTAACCACTTCATCCTTGAACCTTTCTTCTCTTCCAAGATTGATGCCCGAGGCAATCCAAGTACCAGTTGCCAACAGCCCCACAAAGTTTACCAGTAACAGTCTTTCCACTCAGCTGAATTTCACAAACCCGGTCCCTAAACTCGCCATCCCCTTCTATGCCAACAACAATGCCTATTTGTCCAACCAGCTTTCCTCTTACTTTGTCATACCCCAGTCTCCCAACATCTACCCTCAAAATGGAGCCTTCATGGCGCAAAACACAGTCAACATGTACCCACCCTCTGCCAAGGTTCAAAGTCTTTTCGGGACGGGTTATGTCAATTCCATTTTTCCAAACATCAGTTTTCAAGCTTCCTCGGTTGCCCCGCTAGCCACACAATCCTTGAACTACCAGCCCTTGGTACCGTTTTGTCAAACCTTTAACCTGGGTTCAAAGCCTATTGCTTGTTTAAACAGAGATTCTTCTCAGATCCAGCACAATGGGTTTTCCACTTTCAATGTTGCCTCTTTAGAAAGTAGGCCGAGCTCTGACCCGATCGTCGGACCAATGGCAGTACAACTTACCTCCGATAACAAAAGGTTAAAGAAACCAAAGAGATCTTATAAAAAGTCTTCTGCCAACATCTCCGATGCTTCGTGCTCCAATGCCGAAAGTGCACCGGGAAACCTCGAAGGTCGCAATCCGGCAGATGAGATGACTGCAGAAAATTCTCCTGTTCCTCTGCCATTGTTTGTCCATAACAAAACTTCTGCACAGGTAGAGTCCACTGTTTCGTCCAACGGTGTGATTTCAAAGATCATCCTTCCGACTTACGACGTTCTCGGGTCAAAGAACGGCGGCAAACTGGAGTCGATCTCCGCAGTGGAATTAGTGCCCAACATTTGCCCTGTCAAACCGACTTTTTCCAAGAAAAGTGCAGAGGAAAGTGGCACTCATGATGCCAATTTAACCAGATGCACTTTGAATACTTTTTCCATTTCCAGAGAGGGAAATTATTCTACAAAGGCAGATGCACCCAATGATGTAGGCTGTGTTCGCAAAAACTTAGATTCAACTTTAAACACAGTAGAAGAAGGCTTGCTCACCCAGACTTGCACTTCCGATGAAGGCGAAGATGACAGAAATTTCTCCAGGACACGCCTCGATCACGATTATAGCCGATGCCCTCTCACAGAAGAAAGCAGTGATGATTGTGATTCTTCGCAAAATGTTCAGGAATTCCAAGAGGTGAAGGTCGATAAGGAATTCGATGCGAATTTATCCATCGAAAGCGAAACTAAAGACGCAGGTTTTCCCAAAACTCCGCCCCCCAGTCTGAACGAGTCTATGAATTCCACGATCAATCCTGCCAGTCAAGATACTACAGAAGCATCATCTCAAGACTTAGACCAAATGTATTGCTTGACCGATCAGCTCTTAGTGAAGGTATTCCAACACCTGACGACCCAAGAACTTTTGATGGCTTCACAGGTTTGCCAGAGATGGAGGCAGGTGTCTCAAACAAAGGAATTGGTCAGTGGACGATAATTCAACGTGTTGCTATTTAAAGAAATTAATGAATGGATCCATTTTTTTAAATATTGTTTATAATGGTAATGTTGATAATGGTAATATTGCTGATAATGATGATAATTAATGAATGATTTAATATTTTATCCCATAATAGTTTTCTTTGCAATTGTTGTCATTATTCCATGGCCATGTTATTGTTGTTGTTAGTGCCTTTAATATTTTTAGATAATAACATTATCACTATCACAATCATCATTGCTGAGATGAATTCGTATTTCATCATCTTTCCATTCTTCTTTCCAGTGGTGCTCTTTAAAGGTCACAGATGATTTGTTTGACAACTTGAAGAAAAACTTTGACCTTTGGAAGTTTCTGGCTGAACAAAAACCTTATCTGTTGGTGAGAACATTGCGATATTTATTTTACTTTTTTACAACAAATTGAATCAGTCAAGAACCTTTTTTGATGAATTTCAGCCTTCATTATTCAATATTCTGTAACTGACTGGTTCATTTGTTGGCAAATTTAGAATTGTTGCTACATACTTTCTGCATTTGCAATCAGGATCTCAGACAAATGAATTTTGAAAAAGAGAATCTGTTTCTCTTCACCGAGTTGCTGTCTTCTGCTCCCACCGAGTTTCTGGCCGGAATTACCACCTGCTTGTGTCTCACTGCTCTTTGAACCTCTTGAGGAAGATTGGACTTTACTTGCCAAACTTGAACCATCTTTCTGTGGTTATTGTATGCAATAGTCAGGGTGATGGAGATAATGATGGATGTAGAAGTGGATACAAAGTTGACAGAAGTGTCGGGTCATATCAAGATTCTTTAGTGAAAATTTTGACGAGCTTGAAGAGTCTCAAAAGTCTCCAAATTCACTGGGAAGAACTTGACAACGACACTTCATCATTGGTCATCGACGAAGACTTCATTCCAGATGAGGGTGAAAAAGCAGAGTTTGAACCTTCGAGCAACGAGAAAGTTTGTCGGTTTGCAGAGCTCAAAGAATTGGTGTGTATCCTTACTGCTTTAAAGCTGATAACATCCGGCTTATTTTATTAGTTAGGTTAATTATACGAATATTCATTGACAGGAGCTGGTTGGCTCCTCCCATGTAAGTTCGTTGGGCTTCGAGAAATGTCTCTTTTCCAGCACTTTCGACAAACTCGAGAGTGTGAAGGTTGGAAACTGCCTCAGCTGGGATGAACAGGTTGCTACTTGCACAAGTGTTTCTATATATTTATATATATTTATATATATATATATATATATACGTATAATGAAAACTAATAAACTGTATAACTAACAATGATAATGAATGCATTTTTAATTGCTTTACCTTTTAAGCCAAGCATGATTCAGGCTGGATCACAAACTTGAGTCGAGTGTTGCTGTTAATTACTTTGGAATGTATGAACTCAACCCATTAATTTAATTTAACCTTCCTCAGACTTTAACTAATAATTCTGTGCAATTATAATGAGACAAAAACAAAAGAATATTAAATGCTAATGTACTTCACCTTTCCCCGGCTGATCGCAGATGTTCTCTCTTCTCGGAAACCTCGTAAACTTGAAGATCCTTGACCTTCGTAGGGGCGGCAACATCCCCGACCTCGGTCTGTCCTTTGCCTTAGCCAAGATGAAAGGGTTTGTAAAGGATGTGTGATGTGCATGATAAGACATTTTTCAAACTTTTTTTATGATAATCGGGATGACGTCATAGCACAAAATCCTTGAACATGATGCATTAATATTAATGGTGTGCATAAATTCATTTAAATTAACTATCTGTTAGCCAAATTGCATTCAACGACTTTGCTTGCAATGGTCGCAATTGTGATGGGCACGATTTCCGTTGTCGACGTTTAGACTCCTCCAACTGAAGCTTTCCAACTACATCCTGGACTGGTCCGTTTCCTTGGCAATACAGAAGCTCCCAAACCTCGCCAGGCTTCACGTTCGACCGGAAACCAATCACTCCGGTTCAGATAAGGTCTATAAGTTTAATGATTGCGTTAACAAAGCCGACAACGAGAAAACAGAAGGCGTAATAATTTGATGACTTATTATTGCAATTATTTATTACTCTGTATTTTATTATGATCTGGTTAGTGTCACAATAATCCAATTAACAATGCACATGTTATTGGTTTGTCTTTTTCTAGGCTCCATACATCAACCTCTGCTGCATGTCAGCCATGTGGAACCACAAGAACCTCCAGCAACTGACATGGGTGACCTCCTGGGGAAAATCTGGACCGAGTCCGAACGGGTTGCTGCCCTTTCAGGTGTTTGATGTCTCAAAACTGAGGTGCAAGAAGGGTCTGATCGGTCCCTTAGATGATAAGGAGGAAGGCACCCCAAAACACAAGATGTTGTTATTGAGTATCGACGACCTCCGCTCTAAGCTGCAGACGAGTCTTCCCAATACCATCATCAGAGTCATCGCCATGTGACTCTGGGAGTTTTTTTCTGAGGACTGCTTTGATGTTGCGGAAATTTTTTGCTATTTCATCGGTTCTTGTTTTTCTCTCCCGAGTCAGCTTTTTTTTTATGAGAATTTAAGAAACAATAATAATAATAATAATAATAATAGGTGGCCTGTTTACCTAGAAGATCGTGACATGTTTTTCTTTTTAGTATTATTGTTATTGTTATTATCGACAACGATTGTGAATATATTTTCTTTTTTCCTTCTTCAAAGAAATGTTCTGCTTTCGTTCACTTTTTTCGCCGTGGGACGCGTAACAGTGTAACGGCCTAGCAACGGCTGATGTAAATAAACTTTTCGGTACTTTAAAGGCGGCCAAAATGGCTGTCGGCAATCAGAACGTAAGCAACTGATTTTTAATCTAGTCTGACATACCGAGAGTATTCTATAGTTCGAGGCTTGTGGATCAAAAAATGAAATAAAAGTTTTGATGCTGTCGATCGATGAAGTCTAATCCAATAGATGCCAGCGTCCTCGGGGCCGACAATGATGGCACGCAGAACGACCTTGCGTCATCGAATGCCTATCGAAACGGCGGCTACGTACCCCAGCGACCGGACAGCTTTGTGAGGGACCATGGACTCCCCAACAGTCCCTATGGTCGTCCTTCGAACATCTCCCAGCTATACAACACAACTTCGAATTCGAACTACGGTAACTGGTTCTGTAGGGGGAACGATTATTCCAAGACCTCCCTGAGGACTGACGCGACAGCTCTCGTTCACAATAAGGAGGCCTACAACTACGGAAAACACGCAGGGATGATTGGTGATGCGCGTTTGAATTCGGATCGCGCTCAGCAGGCCGATAACCAGAGGTTCATATCGAATTGTAACTTACAATCCGGAAGGAGTCTTGCGAGTGGGATGTATTCCAGGTATGCTTATCCGCCGTCATCTGCCAACTTCAGATTGTCGAATTACCAACAGCAACAGCAGCATGGCCAATACCCTATTCATCCCTATCACCAGAAGCATGCCCCAGAAGCACGCCCATGTCGTTCACCAAGTAACTCATCTGCTCAGTATCCTCAGACCGCCTGTCCTAGAAATAACGTCCAGCTTCCAGTTGATCTTGACGTCTTCAAGCAGTCTTTCCAAAAACATCAGGTACCTCCGCGTCCAAGACAGTTTCAATCTGGCAGAGATCTGAACGGCTTAGGGAGCTGTCTGTCAAGTGTGGAAACAGTAGATCACGACACCCTTCAGAGGGCAAAGATTAATGGATCTGCGAGTCTTGCCCAGCAGAAGCTTCATCACCTGCAGCAGCAACAACTACAGTTGCCACAGGAGTCGGCAAAGAACGTTTGCTCAGCCCTTGGAGGCCAGCACTTATCGGGTCTCATCCATGGATCTGCGAATAATTTACAATGCAATGATGTTGCCAGGCTAAATCAGGTTCAACCTTGCGATAATCCTCAGCAACTGACCCAGGTGAGGCCAGGGGTACACAGTACGGTTGCCAACAAGTCCTCCATTGGCAGAAAGCTCGGCGTGATTTCTAATGCTCCCCTGATACCTCGAAGAAACGGAAAACCGATAAACGCATTCTTAAATCATCCGCGTAAGATCGTCAACTACGAAAACCGATCTCCAACCTCCTGTTCGAGTCCCGGCTCTGGACAGGCAAGAGGCCATCAGCATTTCTCAACCGGTTACTCCCGACAATACACGGACTCATCGAGGAACCAGTACCCAAATACGAATGCAACTCCGGTGACAGCCAGTCCAGATCTAAAAGAATATCGTCAGCCTCTCGAAGGGGACATGGCTTCTCCTCATCTCTCTCCTTGTCTACAAGAAAAATATTCAGAAGAAGATCAACGGAAACCCTCTTTCCCTCAAGATGTAGGCGACAAACAACAGCAGATGCCCTGCTCAGCAGCTGCTCCGAAACGTTCAATACTCAAGAACAGTACCTCGAGACCCCAGAACTTTGAGAATCCATGCGAGTGGAGCAGCCTGCCCTTCTCTGCCAGTTTCAAGAGTGGCAGGAGACAGTCGATGAGCGACTTATCATTTTTCCGCCATCACCAGAATCAGGGACTGAGCCAGGCTTATTACTCCAGATTCATACCCGAACCGACGAACGCTGAAGCGACAGAAGCGACCGGCGGTCGCTGTGGTACCGACGCCTGCCGAAGTTACTGCCATCAGCAACCAGACGAGAGACTTAATCTTCTTCAGGGGAGAAATGCCAGCGATCAGAAGTGTGCTTCGAAAGGATCGTTGAGTCGCAAGAAAGTGTCCTTTTTGCTCTGAAGTCTCTTATTGTAATATAAATATAATTATAAATATTTTTACGATAATAATAATTATAATTGTTAAAATAATATTATTGCCGTGGTAATATTATTGCAGTTCTTGGTGTTGCTCAAAGTTTGGACAATTGAATTTGAACATTGAAATAAAGTGCAGTTTGAGTTGCTAATATTATTTGACTGTTCCAGTTGTAGGCTTTATTCGCAATGCTATTCGTCTGCGGTTGTTAAGATGAAGGCGTGCATGGAAACACTAATTATATTGTTTGTTAGTAAATAGCACATGTTAAATGTTAGATATCATAACAAATTTAGGAACGCCAACTAAATATTAATGTGTTATTAATAATTCACAATCGTAAGTAGTATTTATGTGCTAATATCATAATGCAATTAATAACTTTAAAATATTTACATGTATTAGAAACATTTTTTTATAATAATATTTATATCTTGTAGTTAAGTATTAAATAATGTATAATAGCTACTAACAATAATATTGCACTAATTAAACTATTTTTAATCGTATTATTAAACTGTTTATAAATATTTTATAAAATAATTTTTTTCTGTAAAATTGACAATTGAAAACGTTAATTATAATATCCTATAAAAGTTTTACAAAGACACGCGATAATTACGTTGTTAATAATTTAAAAATTATTTCATAATGCCAACCACAATTACGCAATAATTTATTACACAATATCGACGATAATTACGCACATAATTATTTTATAGCATCACCTATAATGGCGTACTTAATTATCTCATAATATCAGCCATAAACAGCATCGACAGAGATGCCATCTTCGCTCGGATGGTAGCGGACAAACAAGTGGTATTAACCACTCCCTGGCTATCTTGTCAACAGCGTTCGTTGATCCGTGAACGGCCGAAACCAGCGAAGCGTGACTGATGCGGGGGCTGCGTAATGGATCCATTCCACCGTGGACAGTCCGACGGGTGACCGTGGGGCCGCCTGGTCGAACTTGTGGAGGAAAAGTTGTTGTTTTTGTAATGGAACGTTTTTCACCTCCGTAATTGAGTTTTTTTTTAACTGTTGATTTTTTCGTTCGCTCTTCTCCATCATCGCCGTAGTCTTCATCATCATCATCATCATCATGCTGTTTTTATTCCTTCATCGCTTTCATCCATCCATCCATCCACCCTCCTTCCATCTCAGGTAAATCCTCTACGCAATCCTAAAGGGAGCACGGTCGTACTTCTTGGAAAAGTCTTAAAGAACGAGTGAGATGCTGAGGAAAGAAAGAGAGGGGATGTTGTTCTTTTTTAAAGAAAATCTTTTGGATTTATTTATTTATTTGTTTATTATTTATGTATTTATGTATTCGGAGTTATTTATTTCGTCGAAACTGTTCGTTGCGCTTTAATTAAAATTGATAATTTACGCCAATTAATTATCCAATTGGTTCTGATTAATTTGAAATAATGTTGCTCAATCGAATGTGCTGCATAATTTAAGTTAATTAGCATTTTAAAGTAGTAAAGTCAAAGTCGTTAATTATAAAGTTATTCTTATTAACTCTAACGACGTCCTTTGGAAGCACAGAACAAAAAATTATACATCGTTAAACTTTTGACCTTTGCCCTCACCTTGAGGTTTATGAATGTGAGGGCTTTTAGGAGGACTATCAATTAATTTCTAACCAATTTAATGCTTCAATTTTAAATATCTGTTGATGTTATTGCCTTTGTTGATGATGATGATGACGATGACAACGATGATGATGACGATGATGATGACTATGTCGATGACGATGATGATGACGAATGACTATGACGATGACGATGATGATGATGATGATGACGATGACGATGACGATAACGATGACGATGACGATGACGATGACTATGACGATGACGATGATGATGACGATGACGATGACGATGATGATGACGACGACGACGACCTTTGGTGATGATGTTTGAGTAAGTTCAACGCTTGGATGTTTTAATGTCCGTAAGACTCAGAACCTCTCAACGCATCTCGACGTTCATAAAATATTAGACAACATTTTTTTACTGAGATTTTTGCTATTCGACCTACTCTAAGTTGGAAAGTGGGGCTTTTTTGGTGGTTACTGAGTGGATCGTGTGCAGACCATGGGCAGATTTTTGATGGGTAATGGGTGGATACTGAGTGAATTTTGGGTAGATGATGGGCGAGTAATAACGATACAATTATTGATCCAAGCACAATCATCTAATGATACTAACAATCTTGTTAATCAAGAGGTTCTTTGAATTTGTATCGAAAGTTATCCGATGATAAACGGACTGTTATCTAAACATACATACATGCTTACATGGATACATACACACGGACATCCAACGAAACAGGAACGGATACTCAATGATACAGGCATGGATAGGTGATGATACAGGCAGAGAAAGGAGCTCTCTAACGTGTTTTACGAAGCTTGTGGGGACTCCTTAATTATTCATGCTGTCATTTATCAACCGTTCCTTCTTTCTTCCTTTGCTCTTGTCCTCTCCCCTCCCCTCGGCATCTCACTCAATCCTTTCTACCTCCTCTGACACGCTCAGTTCATCCTCGGTGGAATGTCTCACTCTGCGTCTGTCTGCGTTTGTTTGCACCCGTGGTTGCTGTGCACTTGTTTGCTTCATTATGCTTGTTGTTGTTGTCATTGTCGTCGTCGTTGTTGTTGTTGTCGTTGTTGTTGTTGTTGTTGTCGTTGTTGTTGTTGTTGTTGTCGTTGTTGTTGTTGTTGTTGGATTTGTTGTTGGTCACTCGAAATGTCTTCTCTTTTAGTAATGTTGACGACGATGTCCTACTTGTTGTTGTTATTATTGCTATTGCGGCTGTTTTTGTTGACGTTGTCGCTGCTGAGAATGTCATCGTTATGATATCATCTTCAACTTAGTCGGCATGGTCAGTATCGTCGTCGCCGTCGTGATCATCATCGTCATCATCACCTTCATCATTACCATCTACATCGTCATCATCATCGTCATCATCATCATGACTGGTGTTGATTAGAAAATTAATATTTGGATTCTTGGCAAGGATTTCCTAATTAGACCAGCCTCTCGCTCTCTGGATTGGTCGGCTGTGTATCACCGTCGCGTGCGTGGCCATACATGTCAGTGCACGTGCGATCCGTCACACTCCAATGACTCCGTTATTTTTCTTTCCACCTCTTGGGGGAGGTGCTGGCGACGATGGGGACGACGACGATGGTGATTGTGATAATGAAGATAACAGCAGTAGCGATGAATGAAAGAAATTTATTGCGATTGTTGGCCACGACGACGGCGACAACGGCGATGATGATTGTGGTAGCGACCACGACTTCCATCACCACATCTACCACAACTTCAGGTGTCGCCGAAAGCCGACACCTGCCCCTGTTTACTCAGAACCGGCGAACCGTAATTACTAGCTATTAACATCACGCTCAGCCAGCCACTCTCTGTTCTAATCACTCTCAATCTATATGTCTCTTTTCATTCACCTCTTCAATCAATCAATCAATCAATCAATCAGCCAATTAATTAATTAATCACTCAGCTGATTAATCGCAGTAATTCAATTAAATGTTGATAATTTTCAATGACTTGATTTAAGCAAAAATAATTGAATAAATTCTGTTAATAATTTGCTTTTTCTACCGACTGCAGAGAGCAATCTCGGCCGCCAGAGCTTCGTACGCCATTGTCGCCTGAATTTGATCTCTGCAATTATCCGTAACTGAGTGGCTAGCGCCGAGTGGTTCTAAGTGGTTCTCCCGCTGCACAAATGAACAGCCGTTACCACTGACAAGTCCTTGATCACCTGAACCGATTGATCAGTTGACAAACCAGCTACCGAAGCGACTGTCGCCGACGTCAGCGTCGTGGTTGACAGGAGTTCGCGTGCGGCCCTCCATAAGATCAACAGATTGTCGTTAAAAAAATCACCATAAACAGTGCTCGTGCGTCGATGCGCGTGCGTTTCTCGGTTATTAATTGGCAATATATAACAATCATAGAAGCCTGGAAAGGTGGGGAGGAAAATTGAGTAAGTGAGTGAGTGAGTGAGTGGAGTGAGTGAGTGAGTGAGTGAGTGAGTGAGTGTGAGTGAGTGAGTGAGTGAGTGAGTGAGTGAGTGAGTGAGTGAGTGGAGTGAGTGAGTGAGTGAGTGAGTGAGTGAGTGAGTGAGTGAGTGAGAGTGAGTGAGTGAGTGAGTGAGTGAGTGAGTGAGTGAGTGAGTGAGTGAGTGAGTGAGTGAGTGAGTGAGTGAGTGAGTGAGTGAGTGAGTGAGTGAGTGAGTGAGTGAGTGAGTGAGTGAGTGAGTGAGTGAGTGAGTGAGTGAGTGAGTGAGTGAGTGAGGTGAGTGAGTGAGTGAGTGAGTGAGTGAGTGAGTGAGTGAGTGAGTGAGTGAGTGATGAGTGAGTGAGTGAGTGTGAGTGAGTGAGTGAGTAAATGAGTAGAAGACCTATTAATTAATTGAATTATTATTAATTATTAGAATTATAACGTAAAGATTCGAAATTGGAGAGTGCGCATGATGTCCAAGACTTCAACCAACGAGCTAAATAATGGTTATCAACCCCATCATCATCATCATCATCATCATCACCATCATCATCACCATCATCATCACCATCATCATCATCACCATCATCATCATCATCATCATCATCACCATCATCATCATCATCATCACCACCATCATCATCATCATCATCATCATCATCATCATCATCATCATCGTCGTCGTCGTCGTCGTCGTCATCATCATCATCATCATCATCTCATCATCATCATCATCACATCATCATCATCATCATCATCGTCATCATCATCATCATCATCATCATCGTCATCGTCATCGTCATCGTCATCGTCGTCGTCATCGTCATCGTCGTCGTCGTCGTCGTCATCATCATCACTACCACCATATTTATTGGCAGTCAGTCGTACCATGTATCAACATCATCGCCGTCGTCATCGCCTGACTTGAACATATGTCAGACGAGTCGGTTTCAATATCAGACTGTGACGACGGTAACCAGTTCTCAACAGTGCGTGACGCCACCTGATTACGCAGTGTGACGATGATGATGATGACGATGATGATGATGATGATGCTAAACGTCCTGATAATCCCAATCACCTCTGGTAGCGTGTAATTATATTCATTCGGCTGAGATTTTTATCTCAATGGTGGATCGTTGACCCTATCAATGCTACCCAATCATCATCATCATCATCATCATTATAATAATAATAATAATAATAATAATAATAATAATACTAATAATAATAATAATAATAATAATATAATAATAATAATAATAATACTAATAATAATAATAATAATAATAAATAATAATAATAATATTCATCATCATCAGCATCGCGGTAACAACCGATCAATAAAGCTTTAAAGATAATATTTTATAATTGATGTGTTTAAAATAAATTATAATAACATTATATTAATAATAATTACATTATATTAGCACTGTAATAATTCAAATACCATTGTTAAAGTTAGCGTCCATAGCTGAGCCGAAAGTGACAGGGCAAGATAGACAGGTATGTAGCACTACAGAGACAGACATGCATCAAGACAGAGAAAGACACACAGCAGTGCACAGAGAAATACGCACTGCATCAAAGGGATAAGCACACAACAAGACAGACAGATAGTAGTACACAGAGAGATACACACATCATCACAGGGATGGGCACACAACAAGATAGACACATAGCAGTACACAGAGAAACACACAGCAAGACAGAGAAAGAGCAACTGTTGAATATTTAATAGGGCGCTTCCGCGTAATGCCACGAGATAGAAAATGCTTCTCTAAGTCTCCCGATGTCTCAGAGACGTAATTAAGCAAGAGTTTTCAGTCCGTCTGTCCATCTGTAAGTTTCTCAATGTGCCCTTGTATGCCCTTGTATGCCCTTATATGCCCTGATATGCATTAGGTTTTGTCGTTCTTTGACTTTGTATGTTTCTATGTTTGTGGTCATTGTTATCATCGTGACTAATATAGTTTTTTTTATGAGGGTTTGGTAAAATTTCACCTTTGACGTATTTATGACCTTGTAATCCCTTGCATGTCTTTGTATGTCTTTGCATGTCTTTGTATGTCTTTGCATGTCTTTGCATGTCTTTGTATGTCTTTGCATGTCTTTGCATGTCTTTGTATGTCTTTGTATGTCTTTGCATGTCTTTGTATGTCTTTGCATGTTTTTGCATGTTTTTGCATGTCTTTGCATGTCTCGTTATACTTTGTAATGTCTTCTGTCACTTTAAACCTCCCCTTTTGAATGGTTTTGTGCAAACAAAAAAGTTCAAACTTGATTCTATGCTTGAACGTTTCTTATGTGCCCTTGAACAACTGAAGATACTGTTTTTGATTTTGTATGCCCTTTCCCGCCTATCCATATCGACCTGTTTGTAGATGCATTCCTCGTTCAACCAATAGCAGGAAGGAACGCCAACTGACCTATTAGAAGGGTTTACAGCAGCTTCTCAGTGATGAGCTAGATAAATGCACAGTGCTCCGTAACAGTCATCTCTTCTTTCAAGTTTCAGCGAATTCTCGACCAGAATTCCCGTAGCGGTCATAGTTTCGCTTTTCTTCTCGTCCAGCGTTGGGTAATTTTAAAGCTTTCTGAGAATTTACTTTTGCTTTCTTTTTATGATTTTTTTCCTCATCACCTCAGTTTTCGTTCATTCCATCTTGCGAGTCTTCCGGGTTGGCTTTTGAAGACTAAACACGATACGTATACTATATCCACGCCCCCTATCATCTTAATTATGCATAAGACTACCCAGTTTTCTGTTAATTATGCATAATCCAGCCCACCTTAATGGTCTATTAATAATTCAGTGGGTGGAGTTTTCGAAGCAATTGAGCCGCATGTATTTTTCAACGGCATGCCTTCCCTAATAATTGATGACGATGGCCACGCCTACCTCATGAATATTTAATAGACTTATACCCTGGTGAAATGGGGTTTTTGGAACAGAAATCGCTTATCTATCATGTTAACATGATTAATTAAATAATTAATCAAATAGTTACTTAATACGTTGCTGTTAAAAATTTTTCCTATTGCATTCAATCGCAAAAGACAGGCACATCTTGTTTTAAACCGGCGACAGCAAACCACACAAGCGACTGTCGTCGATGAAGCGTGAGGTCGCACACAGGAAAGACCTCGAATGATTTGGCGCGGTTCCATCTCCAACGTCATAGTCATCGTCACCGTCATGGAAGAGCATGGAAGTAACCGGAAAAAGAGCCGTCAATCAGAGCCCTGAGGGCACGCCCACTCATTCTTTATACTGGACATCGCCATGCTTGCATTATTATTGCCGCGCGTGTGTGCAGACGAAGAGAGCTTTTGGCCGAGTTGAGTTTGCAAATACGTAGAGTTTATTTAGTGTTTTACCCTTAAATTCATGCAATCGAATTAATTTCTAATTTGCGTTAAATGAAATTTGTGGTTAAACGTATTCAATAAACGGACGATAGTAAAATTACAGACGCTTGGGTGAAAGAAATATTAAAAAAACTCTTTGTTTACGAATCAGATCTTTTAATCTTGTAATCAGTTCACTTTCACTTGTCGATTCTTTCAGCCACCTGGATTAGTTGGATGACCGTCAATAGTGCATGAAAAGACCATTCAAATAATCAGTAGTTAATTAATAACAATTGGTCGCGATTGATGTTAATTAGATTCAGACAGTCCAATTAGAATCGTCGCCGATAGGTAATGACAGAATATTTTAAAAGTTAACAAACGACAAAAACAATGCATCATACGTCTGCATATGGACTTTATCACCACTCCCATCAGGTAATTATTAATTTATTTATTATTCATTCATTAATTAATTTATTCATTATTTCATTCATTCATTCATTAATTCATTCAAGAATTCATTCTCCATTCAATTCTCTTCTGCCTTATCACAGATTATAACACATTAAATAGTAATAATATTATCATCATGATTAGTATTATTATGTCGTTTGATATTACAACACAATTATTACAATTCATATTATTATTAGCACCGATCCTAACCTTTGCACGCATTCACTTCTGTGCATGAAGAATGCACTCATGCTCATGCACGTGACGATAATTTACTTTTTTGCTAAATATACATCCAGTGGTATTTGCAAAACCTTCTGTTTCGGTTTAAAAATCGTTCAACGTTTTTCATGGAGAGTGTCGTCTTTTATTATTCCGTGGTCATCATCATCATCATCATCACCATCGACATCGTCGTCGTCGTCGTCATCATCATCAGGTCCAGTCCCATCGATCATACGTGACAGGGAGTTATTTTTGCACACCAGGGGGTGTCCTAGAACAGGGCTTACTGAACGGACTTTGACATCTTTAGCATTAAAATCGAAAAAGAAGGAGTAACATCAGGATAACAGCAGGATAACGCCAGGGTAACATCATTAGGATTCTAACATCTCCACAGTTGCTCTACCAGACTTCCCCATTTTTCCAGATGGAAAGTAAGACAATGGAGGGTTGTAATTGAGATGAAATTAAGAAAGTAGCAGAAAAAATAAAATTGGAGAACAAATGGTACAAAATAATTACAAGTGGAAAGTTATGTAATTTAGGTTACATGTGGAAACGTTGATGACATCATCATTGCATTTGTAAAGCAACAATGAGTGCACGTTGAATAGACAGATGAATGAATGGATGAATCATTGATTTGTTGTATAGATGAATCGAGAAGGGCGGATTGGGTATTAGTAATTTGACGGAGTGGAGCATCACAACAAGACATGCTTGATGACGATGATGACGATGATGATGATGACGATGATGATGATGATGATGATGATGATGACGATGATGACGATGATGATGACGACGATGACGATGATGACGATGATGATGATGATGATGACGATGATGACGATGACGACGATGGTGATTTTAACGATGATGATGATGACAATGACGATGATGACGATGATAAATATATAAGAGAGAGTGATATATCTACACTAATATTATAATAAATACATGTGTAACTAATATCTAAGGAGACGAGAGATGGAGAAATAAAGTAATAAAGTAATAGACAGACAGAGGGTAGGGTACAGCGAGAGGAAGCATCAAGAGATTAGCGATAATTTGACCCCTGTGAGTGACCTTTCGTCGTTGAAAATTTCATGAGCTTCAGACCTCCATCGACATGTTTCTAGCGGGTCATCATTCCTTTTGAATTTTTTTCTGCGGAAATAAGATCATAATTTTCGAACGGAACAAAAAGTAATTTAATAAAAACAATGCTTCACCAAAAATTTTATCAATAATTTATCGTGTGACATTTTTAGAACGATGAAGGCAGAGTGATGATGATGATGATGATGACGGCGACGAAGTGTATTGATTAATTTTGACTGAGTATTGTTCAATTGTTATTATCACACCACCAATATCGTCATCGCCATCATCGTCATCGTCATCGTCGTCATCATCATCATCATCATCGTCGTCGTCGTCATCATAGTCGTCATCATCGTCAACCTTATCTCCAGGGGAGAAAC